>PVJD01001756.1:199357-242412 GCA_004026545.1 Mormoops blainvillei
CAACAACATCAGAAGGCTGTTGCTAACTCTGCGGGAGTGGTTACTGTGCTGTAGTCAAAGAAGACTTCCCAGGGGAGGTGATGTTTTAGTAACATTTTCAAGATTAAATAGCAATTTACCTGGTCAAAGCTTTCCAGGCAGGGACGTTAATATGAACAACGGCCCAGAGGTGTGGTGAGCAAGAGAGAATGAGGCATTTGGGGAAAAGTGAGGGTCTATCTGTGATGTGTACACAGGAGCTCTTAGGGGAAGCCTCTGGAGATGAGGCAGAAGTGGCCTGCCATTCCAAGTGCAGGACGCGAGGCAGTATCATCCTGAAGATAAAGATAATGGGGAAGAGAGTGAAAGGTGTTAAGGAGAGAAATGATCTGACTTGAAGTTAACGTTTAAAAACTTTTTTTGAATTATAAAAATAATACGTTTTCATTGTGGAAAAATTCGAAGATAATAGAAACATCAAGAAGCAGGTGAGCTGGTGAGCTGTGGCCAGTAGGCAGGGGAGTTAACACAGGCAGGGATGCTTGGCAGCCGGCCAGGGAAGGGGGCTGGAGCAGGGTGGGGCTGGAGGCGGAGGGGTCCTTTATGCATAAAGAGGGAGAGATGATGAGGGCCTGAAGCTGAACAGAGGGGATGGAGGTTGAAAGGCGGTAAGCAGTGGAGACTGAGGGAGAAAATATACGGGCACCGGTGGCCCATGGTCTGAGGGAGAGGACGGGATCTAAATGATTACCATGTACCTGGCTTAGTTATATAAATGAATGGCGGAACCTTTCACGAAGATGACTGTCTTAGGCTAGGATGGGCAGAGGTAAAAGGGGACTGTGGTCACCCCTCGCCCTCCCCCAAAAGAGATGAGCATCCTATTTATTAGCACCATGCAGAGACGTGGAAATGTGACGCCTCTTCTAGACGCCTTCTGTGGACCCATAGCACATCACGGGAACATAATTCATGGTAAGAGGGTGAAACACAGGAACCCTGGGGACTCTGCCTCCCCATCCCCTTCCACCCCTCCTGCTGCCATGTTTAACGTTAGCTATAAAGCAAGTGGCCTTCCTTGTGTGCAGAAATGCGCTGAGTGCCTCAAGGAACTGAGAAGCCACCTATGTGACCAGAACAGGCCAAGAAGAGCCCTCAGAAATCATCCAGTCCACTTCCCTTATCAAGTCAGGGGCAGGAAGCCCCTTCCTACTGTAGGCCCGGTGCTCACTGACTCTTCGACGCAACTGTGTATGACAGTTATTCCCACTTATTCCCACTTTATAGGGGAGAAAACTGAGCCTAGGGGAAATTAAGACTGTCATCTAAGGTCATAGAAAAAAACACCATGGTCTGGATTCAAAGTCAGGTGTCTCTGACTCTACAGCTCATGCCCAACCTACCCCTCCTTCAGAGGAAGGGACTAAAGCCCGGCAGGATGGAGACTGGCTTATCCGAAGTTACTCGGGCAAAACGAACCAGGTCTCTTAGCTCCCCTTTCATGCCACTGCTTCCTGGGTCATTCTGGTCCATGGCCAGTAAATGCCTGATTCTTCACTGAGTGAGGTGGTAGGAGGGAGTGATGGCTGCAGAACTATAAAAACCTGTCTCCCTGTCCCCAGAGAGGTGGTAACACGTGACTAGCATAAACTGGCAGCCTTCATTTCTTTCTCTGCTCCTATCTCCCCCACTGCAGTCCTCCTCCTCTTACCAACTGGGCATCAAAGCTGAGAATGAGAGAAAATGTGCTCAGCAAAGTCTTGTACAAAGAATTCTGCCCCAGCTGTTAACCTGAGCAGGAAGGAATGGGAGAAGGAGGTGCTTCAGGAAGATGCACAGTCAGGCACTCAGACCGCAGATGCCAGCATCTCTGTCTACCACAGGGTCAGTCACGAGGTGGGCAATTGCATTTTGGCTACACTGAGATGCTGTTGCCGTGGCCATAGACAGGAAAAGCGAGGCCAGGGAGGGCTGCACGTCAGGCCAGGTGCCAGTGATAGAGAAACAAACTGCCCAGGATTTGGGGTCAGTAGCTCCTTAATGGGAGGACCCAGGAGAAGCCTGACTCGCTCACAGTGTCAGGGAAGAGCCATGGTTTGGGGCCCAGACAGACATGGGTTCAATTTTTAGTGCTCTTAATGACTAGCTATGGGACCTTGTGCAGTAATTTAACCTCTGAAAGTTTCCTCATGTGCAAATACTGAGAAAAATATTGATTGAACAGTATACAGGGTCCAGCACAAAAAACGCCCCCCCTTTTTATTACACAATCTTTTATTACAAAATCATAAGCATGTAATTCTGTAACAACAATATCACACTCTTGCACACCATATGACATTTTAGGTGAAATGTTCAAATTAAAGCTATAAATTATTACACCCATATTATGACCCTACCAGCCACACTCAAGCAGACCTTACTTCTGCCAGGCCCTGTGTAACGGGAAATGTGCAAAGCACCTGGCCTCGCATGAGTTTTCACTTGATGATGATGATGATGATGATGATGGTAGTGTCGGCGGCGGCGGCAGCGGCGGCGGCGGTGCTGGTGGTGACGGTGGGGGTGGGGGTGATAATCATGAGGCTGATAATGAGGATGGGGACGATGATGATCATGAAGACTGATTGCATTTTTACCTCCCTCCTGGGTATCTTTCAAAAAGAAATCTCCTTGATTCTTACTAATGTTTGAGCAGCCATAGTCAAAAGATGGGTGGGGAAGGGGAAGAGGAATGACATCAATATTTAGCTTCTACTCTGTGCCATCTATTATAGTAGTTTCATTTGCATACTTTAAAGTTTCACCCTCATACGAATCCTTTGAAATATGTGTTACATTCCCTATCTGATGAGTGAGAAAACTTGAGGTCAAAGAGGTTAAGTCACTCACTCGACGTCTTACAGTGATTAAGTTGCAGAGCTAGGATTTGATTCTAAAACTCTAGGGCTCATTCTTGTATTGATTAGGTTTCTCATGAGCTAATTGGGGCATGATTCCAAAGCTTTTCAACATCTATTGCATTGGGACACTGCTGGATGAAATCTGCCCCACTACCATCCCAGCAAGGGGGTCCGGGCCGAAGTTCCAGAAATCCTGCCTTGAATTGTATGGGCCCTCCTAGGCAGCATCCGTTCCTTAATTTATTCTATTATTCACAAATTCCCTGGTGTTCATTAAGCTGGACACTACATTTTGCCCTAATAACAGAAAGAAGAAAGACTAGTGAGATGAATGATAGATCACAGCAGTGTATCCGATATGTGCTTTGATAGTTATGCCACAGGTTATATGTAGATGTATCTATCAGTGTCCACTAAGGAGAAAGAAACTGTACTTTTTTTTTTTAAACAAAGAGAATTAATTCAAAGGAATCATTACCTAGAAATAATAAATTGTTAACTAGATACTTAAAGGACAACGAGAACAATATGTTATCACAGAGAGAGCAACCACCGGAAGCAGCCACCACCCCTAGGGCTGCGGGAACACAAGATGTTGGCAAAATTAGAACTAAGACTGGTGGTTTTTGACCTTTTTCATCTCATGGCACACATAAACTAATTACTAAAATTCTGCAACATTCCAAAAATATATATTTTTTGACAAAAATAAGACAGGTGTGATTTTGATTCTTTCACAAGGCTGGTTATTGTTGTGTTGGCCGCTGTCATTTTTAAATTTGACAGCCTTAAGGGAAAAGAGGTCCGTGCCCCTGACTGAATAGCCAGGTGGAGCACGTTTTAAAAATTCCTGAGGCTCACTGGTTGAAAATCGCTGACTGAGACGCTTGGAGTGGGGACTTTGCAGAGCTGAAACTCAGTCCTCTGGGGAGAGGGCCCTTCCCTGCTGATGCCCACAGCTCTGAGCATGAAGGAGGGAGCACCGGCCAGCTGGTGCTGCTGTTTCTAAGGGAGTGCAGTGAGGTGAGTTCTGAAGTTGGTGGGAGAAACGGAAACCCGATTCTCGTCGTTACTGGACCAGACTCCTGCTGCCGAGGTGGTGGGGATGGGCTAGGGCGATGCTGACAGGAAGAGGAAGCCGACAGGACGCCGACAGGACACCTACAGGAGACAAGCCGAAAGATGGCGTTTCTTCTGCTCCTCCCACCTTGCTGCCTCCCTGCAGTTCCCTGTACGGGCGTACCTCAGAGATATTGCAGGTTTGGTTCTAGAGCACACAGTAAAGTTAATTATAATTGTTTTGCTGGTGGAGGGTCGTGCTTTCCATTTGTTTAAAAAAAAACAAAACCCCACAACATCTGGGAAGTGCGATAAAACTAAGCACTATAAAACAGCCTATGCGTGTATTGGCAAAGCCCAACAGGGGTTCTGCTCACAAAGTAAAAGGTGGTTTGCGGGGTCCTGTCATAAAGCAGTGCGTAGGATGGTAGGTTTGAAGCTGAGAGACAGTCAAGGACAAGGACAGAGACTCTAAATCTTGAGTGGGCTAGAGAACTCTTCCTGGAAGGTGCGACATAATTTTCAGGAGTCTGAATCTTGAAGGATGTGAGTGGGACTGAGGTAGAGAGAGAGAATGGCAGGAGCCCGGGCACATGCCCCGGGGGGTGAGGGGAGGAGATGAGGTGGGGGAGGTGAATGAGGGGTGGGCAGGGGAGAGCCTCACCCTGCCGCACCCTGGGCCGTGAGCCTTGAAGATTAGGACAGGTGGGTTAGATTTTGTCCTGAGGGCCAAAAAAAATGGCCTCTTTCCTACACTTGCCCTCTTTTATCCTCTCTATTGTCCTGTGATTAAGACATTATTGTCTCCATGTTACAAATGAAGAAATTAAGACTCAGAGAGAAAATTTCCCTGCCACCCGGCACAGCTCCAGCGGGAGCCATTGGTATCGTCACTAGGAGCGGGGTGCAGCCTGGCATCGTGAGGGGTTTAGCCTGCATGACCGTAGGTGGCAGTCCCACACTGAGACCACGTAGCTAGTAGGCAGGAGTGTGTGGAGTCCTCTAACACACCCAGGACCTCTTTTATTTCCCTGGTGCTGGAAAGAGTTTATATATGAAAAGTTCAAGTCAAATGTACAGACCAATTCTTCCAGGGAGCAATATCTGAAATCTCAAGAAGCCCCAGGTCTTTTGCATGGCCCGCACCCTCTGGGAGGCTTGGATCAAATGAGTCATTGTTGGCATCAGTAAAGCTTGCCAGTCGTTGTAGCATCACCAGATGCCCAGCTCCAAAACCCATGGGCGCCTGGAGCCAGGAGGTTACCATGACTCTTCCAGGGGGTTACGGTCAAGAGGACCACTAGATGCCGCTGGATTTTGAGGGCCAGGTATTGATTTCTCAGCTTGTTTGGTAGTTTGAAAAATTCAGTCCTCGATGCTTGTTATAGCTAATTTCACACTTTGCTGTCACTTATTATTAGGCGAGAAAAAATATAGGCCTGCTAGCAAATCCTCATTTAAGGAGAAATAAAAACCACATTGGCTCTGGAGTCACTTAGGGAAAGGAGCAATTACTGAGGAGAGATTGCTGAGTGTGACTCATGACTTAACGTATCCAAGAAGGAATGGGGCGGAGTGGTTAGGAAACTCCTTTGGCCCCAAAGTGTGCTGTGACTTCCAGTGGCTTACTTTGACACTACACAGTGTTGTCTATGCATCATTGCAGTTGGGTGACATCTGAAAGACTATCATCCGAATCCCATGGCTAACCCGTTGGGAATTTACTACATAACTCTTCTTACAATGTGGGGAACTTACCCACAGGTCTTCCTGGCAGTTGACACGTATTGAGCAATATACAAGTGGCTACAGCAGCTTTGGGTCCGCTGGGGCACAGAGCCCTGAGGCTACCGCAGCAGACAGCTCTGTAATAGGCTCAAGCTGGCCCTGTCACTCAATGAGGTATTTACAAAGCGGGAGATTGGTGAGATGACAGAAGCCTAATGTGGTAAATGTCCTAAGTTTAGGGTACCGTTCTGGTCTCTAGAGATACACAGGCATATGAGGCCTCTTCACTACTCTCTGGAGTCCTCCCTGGGGAGAAGAATTGTATATAGAAAAAAATCAATCACCACAAAAGGCAGAATAGTCCTTAGTGAGAAGCAGAGACATTAAGTCTCCCTAGAACTGAAAAGACCCAACCAGGACATCTAGTCAGGCTCCATTATTTTCAGAGGAGCGAAACTAAGGATCAGAGAGGGATGTGATTTGACCAAGATGAATGGCCAGTGAGGGGCAGAACAGACTAGACTGACTGAGCATGGTTCAGTTCTCTTCCCTTTCCAGTACATGAGATCAAACACATCTAGGTAGATTCTAGCAATTGGAGTGCTGTCCCCCTCATTTTATAGAGGCAGAATGCAAGGCTTTTCAAGCAGCTATGTCACATGCCAAATTTGCAGAGCTATTGAGCAGAACTGGAGCTTGAACTCAGAATCGGTTTGACTCCAGACCCATGCTTTGGCCACTGTGCCTTGCTACTGGCCCCGAAGATCAAGCAGAGTCTCAAAGGAAAGGTGGCATTTGTGCTGTCTTTTTAAAGAGAGAAAATACAGACATGTCCCATGGAGGGAAGGGAATGGCGGCCTTCAAGCATGGAGATATGGAGTCAGGGGGCACGCGCTTAGTGACTTGCAGGGAAGCTATCTTTAGGCTGCAGGTGCTGGACCCTCAGACAGAGCTGCGATGCTTTTTCGTCAGTGGCCGCCTAACTAAATCATTGTGCTGAACGTGAGCCAAGTGGCCAGAGCCATACCAAGTGGGGAAGGGAGCTCCCTGAAACCCAGCCCCATTTTCAAGTGTGGCTGCTAACCTACCAGGGAGATTCCGGCCCTCCTCCTGACTTAGTCTTCCTGCATGAAAATGGTGGGCACTGGTGGACACTTGGGGTGCTCGAAGACGGGTGGCATGATGGGCTTAGGTTAGCCTGGGAATTTTCTCTAGGTTCTCAAACTTGGCTATATTTTAGAATCACAAGAGAATATTTAGAAAATACTGACGTGTAAGACCCCCCCCGCCCCCCGGGGTTCAGGACTGGGATGCGGCCGACACGTCAGTGATTCTACTGTACAGGCTTAAACCCACTGCTTGAGTTTGCACCCCTCCTGCAAGCTGTCCGGGCAGCTTTCTAGCTCACTGAGATGCGGAGCTCGGCCCTCCCGAAATCTGTCAGCCCCCCAGTTTGCTGACACTGGTCATTCATTTATTCATCAAAATTTAACTATGTGGTTATTCTACCCTAAAAGCTAAGCCGTGGGGATATAGTCAGGGATGTGCTAGTAAATATTTAACAACCAGCTTTCTGGGAGGAAACAAAGCCATGATTTGTAGTTTTTTTGATTTCCTGTTATAAATACTTCCACCATGAGTGATTTCACGAAGTCACTGAATTCGGAGTTCGGAAGAAATGCCTGTAATGGGCTCCTGTGAGCCAGTGTGAGCCAGCTCGAGCACACCCTGGGTCAAGGGATAACTGGAATTCACCCCACATCCTTAAGGGAGACAGAGCCTAGTTGGGAGAAGACATATGTGCGTACAGTTAACAGCAATCCCACTGAGGAGTGCTGGAGGGACAGCAGTAAATTCAGCCTGCCAGGGTCGGGGAAGCTGAGTTTCAACGAATAAATAGCTGACCAGAGACAGACCTCAGAAATCAATTTCCTCAGCTGCTTCTACTTTTGTTTTTCTCTAATGGCCTCCAAATCCCCATGATGTTATTGACAACCAGAGCATCTGACCAGGCTGAGCTAACTAGTGTTTCACACTGAGAAGACATAATTCTGCCCAAGAGGAAAGAAGTCACAATTTACTTAGTCTGTGAGGCATTAGATCAGTAATATACATCACTCTATTAGGTTTTCTGAAGCGTTGTGGATAGCTTGGGGGCCTCTAGTCAGAACCACTGGCCCGACCCCACCCTGTCTCAGTAGATCATGAGAAACTGGGGCCAGAGACCCAGAGTGGCTTGTACTGGGAGCATGATGTTGGAATGAGAGGCCAGGCGTCCTGCCTCCCGGAGTTGCGTTTTCACGACTCTGCCATGGGGTCAGTCTTAAAGATCAAACACCCTCTGGACAACATCTTATTAATATATTAATATGAGGAACACCAGTTCATTTGCTTTGAAAAAAAGGGTCTGTGCAGAAGAGAAATCCAGTCTCATGTCCAAATTGCTCCTAATAAGCCCACAATTGGCAGCCCCAGTGATGACCCTCTCAGGCTGTAATTGTGTGAAAAATGGATGCATTCCCATAACCAAGAGGAAAGACCAGATCTGCCCCTCACAGGGAAGTGGTTAATAATCTCATTAAGTTATTAATGAAATTATCAGAGCTTCCTGCCTTGGCTGGTAGGGAATATCAAGCGTGCCTGTGCTATGGAACATTGTGGAAGCCAGCAGTTCATCACCTTTGGGAATTCTTCTCTGCTGGATTATCATCTTCTGGAGGCCGGAACCCATGGGCCAGCTGTGAGCACTCCATTCATGCGAGGTCGCCAAGGACATAGCAGGTTCCATGCAGGGGAGGTGGTGACCCACTTGGTCACACTTTAGGAGTGTGTGTGTGTGTGTGTGTGTGTGTGTGTGCATGTGCGCAGCTCGTGGCAATATGGACTGGAGGATTTGAAGCCTTGATTCATTAAGAAACAGAACGGCATCTTGGAAAGAGAAGTTGGATGGGAGTCAGGAACTCGAGGACTCTGCCCTGGCTCTCCCCAGATGGGTGACCTTGCCCTCTCTGATGTCTCTTTTTTTTTAATCAGGGAAGCAGAAGAGGGATTAGAATTAGCTGAACCTGTGAGGTTTACCCAGCTGCATCATTCTGGTTTTTGCAGTGGCAGCTTGAGATTCATTTACTAGGGAAACATTTTTTTCTTCTCCTATGTTGACAGCCAGCTTCATACCCATCAACGCATAAAAACACAGATGATTGTTTCCATTCTAGAGGCCAAAGCTCGTTAACTATATCGCCAATCACCCACGTGGCTTAGAAGCTGTTGGAGTTGGAATCTAGATATAAGCCTATGTTTTCAGTACTACATTCTTTATCCCCCTTTCTTTTTTACCATGATGATCTCAAAATTTGGGGGTAGGATTTTTATTAGACTTCCTTATCTTTGAACTACCCTCTTTGAACGGATAATTAAGTGAATGCTATTACTCATAGTTAATTCATCTGAAAATGATTACGTGTGTTTAATACTTTGAGAGAGATCGTAGTGTTCCAGTTATTTCCTCTCAAAATTCTCTAGGCAAAATTAGCCACTCTGTCCTGAGTGTACCCACAGCTCTTGGTGCAGGCCCCTTATATAACTCTCTTCACTTTGCATTTTGTTTGGTTTTCGTAATGCCCATCCCATCCAAGAAATTGCGAGTCCTCCCAGGGCAGGAACTGAGTCTTATTCATCTCAGGGTCCCCCTTTCCACTGTGTCTGGCTCATAAATGTTTGTACAACTAAAGTGAGTTGTGCTCCTTCTAGGAAAACAGAAGTAGCCAATTGACTTAAAATTTATCTACAGTGCCCTTTGGTCTTTGGCAGGACATTTTCCTCCAAAAGGCAATTGACCCCAACTGTGCTTATGCCTCAGCTGTCTCCTCTAGTCCAGTGCTTTCCAAATTCACGCTGTCCGCTCTGAGGCCAACTCCAAGACTCAATCTCAATTGCCATTTAAAAAAACAACAACAAATAGTTTTGTTGAGCATCTATTAGTTTATTGGTTGCCAGACAATTTCATGTGCCTCAGTCCTTAGAAACAACCTTGTATTCACTTTCACTTTTTGCAGGTCAGGTAATGAAGGCTCAGAGAGGGTCCTGAACCTCTCTCGGGTGCTAGTCACACAGCTAGTACATGGTAGGGCTGGGATTTGAACCCAGGTCTGTCTGGCTCTTCTGATCATGTGCTTCTGCTGCTCTGCATGTCCATATATAACTTCAGACTCAACACACATCACATCAGATCCCCCACCTTCACCCTCAGACTAGTGCCTCTTCTCGAATCCCTGTTCATTCACACACTCAAACCTCAAGGATAGTTTGGGTTCCTGGCTCGGGGCTACTGCACAGCATCCACCTCCCAGGGCCTTAGAGCTCTCAGGCAGCCGTAGATATAGTAGCCCCAGTACTGGTCATTAGAAGCAAAACCAAAACAAAGTGAAACAAACACAAACCCACAACAGTTGGAGGAAAGGCACACAGAAATGAGTCAGAGGCATAGGAGCAACTTGAATGGAACACCAGCAGTGTCTGCTGAGGCTGGCAAACCTGTTTTGCAAGGGTCTTCATGTTTTAGGGTCTCAGTTTTTCCAGCTGTAAAATGGGATTCGTACCTACTTCATGGTGCCATAAAGTGATATATAGCAACCACTCAAATGTTAATGCCCTCCTGGAAAGAGCCTTCTACTTTATGTGTTGTGTACATATTCGATACTCTATGAGACTATACTAGCATATTATAATCTTAAAGATGTGAGATCCCTTCTGCCTCAGGCGTTCCTTTGCACATGCCCTGCATCTCAGTCCCCTTCTCGCCTACTGTGCTCTGACCGTCCTCTGTCTCCCACTTTAAATACCACTTCCTCCAGGATGTTTTCTTTGATTCCCAGACTAGGTCATATTTCTTCCTGCTTCCCTCATAAATTATATGCTGCCATAGAACCTTGAATATTTTTTTATCCTTAAAGCACTTATTACCATCTATGATAATGAATATATTTGTGGTACTATTTATTAAAATTACAGATAGTGATGGTCGTTAACTCATTGTGTTAATCATTTCACAGTATATACATATATCAAATTATTGCATTGTATACCTTAAACTGATACATGTTACCTGTCAATTGTATCTCAATACAAGTGGAGAAAGTTGATTAATTAATGGAAGGTAAACCTCATACTCCATTAGAGGTCGTTGTCTTTTTGACCGTTATTTCTGGAGCCTGAAGATGTATTGAATGAAGAGATAAATGAATGAAAGTGTGAGCGATCACCAATGACAAGCCTGCTGAAGGTATAGCAGAATCTTACGGGTTGCTCCTTCTCACTTTCATGTAGCAGGTGCTCAAGAAACACTTTCTGGTTGGTTGGTTAGTGGAAGAAAGGAAAACGGGATGGCATTCCCAGGCCTGTGTCCTAGTCCAGGCTTATCACTGACTGTGTGCACGCTTAGGCAAGGCTGCAGCTGCCCTGTGTGTCAGGTCCCTTAAATGTCCAAGGATGGTCTCTGAGAGCTTTCTTGGTTCTCAGGGTGATGCCCAGGAAGGGTCATCAGGGAAGGCCGTATGGGAACGGGATTCTGGGGCTTGTAGAGGTAGAAGGATGTGAGTTGTACTCCCACCCACAGGCAAGTCGTCCTGCCAGAAGAAAGGAGGTTCATCAGAGAGCTGGGCAGCAGACTCAGAGGCAAGGGCACAAGTGGGGTGGAGCACTGGGAGGGCTGAGGGAAGAGGGGGTGAGCTGTGGTTGGCACTGGGAGCCCCAGAGCAAGGCCGGGTGCTCCCGGCAGCAGCGGCTGGTCTCAGGTTGGCATCTCTCCTGGCTCTTCTTTTTCCCTGATTCTGGCACAGGTGGCTCTGCCGCTCCTTAACTGTGTGACCTTGGGCAAGCTGATAAATTACATAACTTCTCAATTGTCTTAGTTTCCTCGTCTATAAACTGAGGTCTGCGGGGTGGTAGGGGTTAAAAGAAGTGTATACGTGTAAAGTGCTTAGAATGACAGTCGGCATATAGTCTAATTGCAAGGAGCATCGCCACTGTTGCTGCTGCTGTGGCTTTTGCTAATAAGGAAGGCCCTCTGGACAGATGCGCAGCTTCCAAGCCTCTGATTCGGCAGTTGGGCGTCGCCAGACACTGGTTGGGAGGTTTGCCACGCTGGTGTTGTGTAGAGGGTAGGAGCCTTAAAGGACGGCAGGCCTTTATCTGAATCCCAGTTCCACAAGCTACTTAATCTCTCTGAGACTCGGGCTCTCATTTGTATATTGTGGGATTAAGATTCACCTTGGAGAGTTACTGTGAAGGTTAAATATGTTCTTGGGAAGCACCTGTTGCTCCGAAGGCATGGTGGGGAACCGGGTCCCCCTTCTCCCCCAGCAGCACAGGGGTGGGGGCACTTTGGCCCTTTGGAGGAGAGGAACAATGTCCTGTGACATTGTTCTCACAGATTTAAAGATAAATTTATACTATGGGCAATAAATTTATAGAACTTGTAGACTTGGGACCTGGTAGGGGAAGATTACGAATAGGCTTGGAAGGATTTAGGAAAATGGATGAAGGCTGATCCTCAGTGAGTTATCACAGCAGCGTTTCCTAGAAAAACGTGCATTTATGAAGAGTGGTTGGGCTGACGGCTCTGCAGGAAAAGAAACAAGAAAAAAATAGCTTCTGTGGTTAGAAACCTTCAGGGAATTATGCTCACTGTATTGCCCCCCTCCCCCAATTTCACATCCCCATTTATTCAATCAATGATTCAGCAAACATTTACAGTACTTCATGTATGACAGGCAGGGTTCTAGGTGCTTATAGTACCAAAAAAAAAAAAAAAGAAAGATTCTCGCCCTTGTGGAGTTTATAATCTCTTGGGGAAGACAAACAATAAGCAATAAACATAATACGTAATGAAATTATGCGGTATGTTTGAAGGTGAAAATGCATTCAAAGAGAAAAAAAGAGATTAAGCAGGTTAAAGGGGAAGGGTGGGCTGTGACATTCCTAGGGTGGCCGGGGAAGCCCCACCTAGACGGCGGCACCTGAGCAAATAAGGGAGCAAGGGAATTAGTAGTTTGGCTGTCACAGGAAAGACCTGAGGCAAAGGCCCTGCGGCCGCAATGTGCCCCTCCGTTGTTCCCGTGTGCCTGGAGGTGACCAAGGTGGGGAAGGGAAGGAGTGAAGCCCGGGGGGCCTTGCTGGCCAGGAAGGCCTTTTGTGTCCTCAGCTTCAGACGGAAGAGTGCCTTGATCCGACGTACACAGTGAGAAAGTACCAAAAAGTCCTGCAGTAAAAAGACTCCTTTCACTTAACCCAAGTTCTCCCCAAAGTACTTGACCACGGAACCTCTTTTTGTTTTCTTGTAAAGCCTTTTAACACCTTTATACATGTTCAGCACCACCCCCTTCCCCTGGAGTTTCAGATATGTGTTAAACTTAGTGTAGTGTTCCCCTAAACATTTCACCTCTGGGATCTTTTAGCTTCCCTTAAAGACTTGTTAACCCCTTGCCTCACCAGCCTTCCAAAGCCTTTCTATTTGAGGTGTGGCCTGTGGACCAAGTGGCATCGGCATCACCTGGGAACTTGTTAGACATGCCAAGTGGGAGTGCCTTCCCTGGACCCCGTGTTGACACAGTAAAGTCCCTGTGCACATTGAAGTTCCAAATTGCTGCGCGATCAGACACATGTTGAGAAATGCTGGATTAGTCAGAAGTCATGTGTGGGAGGGGGGTGGCAACTTGGAGAAAAGTTCACAGTACTTTATATAGATTGTTCCCCAAGCACCCATCTGCAGTGTGGACTACTCAGGTGTTCCTGGAGCTGACTGAGCTGGAATGTCCTCCTCACATTCCTACACGCCTTTAACAACTCATCATGGCTTGAGGCCTTTATTAAAATCCTCCCGCCATCTGTTCAGAAGAAGCCCTGGCCTTCTCGAAGAGTAATGAGCCCCGTATGTTTATCACCACATTTATATTCATACTGCTGATTGCAGGTTCCCAAACGACTTTTTCATTCTGCCTGTTAGAATGGCCTCCTTTCAGTGTCTGGAGTTCCTGGTGGTGCCCTGCAGAAAGGCATGCAGGTGTCAGGGACAGGGCCAGTGCTTATGGAGGAGGGCAGGGTTGGAGAAGCGATCCATGTCTTTCTCTGTTTGCCCCCTCTTATAAAGATCAAAAGCGTCCCTTTCTATTCTGTTTCCAGCAGCTGGCTGTAGTGGCAAGAACATACGTGCACCTTGGGTTTGTTGGACTGGTTTTGCCTGTCAGTTTCATCACTTCTTAGTTCCGTTACCTTAAGCGAGTCATTCAGTTCCTTAAAGGCCCTTTCCCCCAAATGTGAAAGGGAGGTACATATATCTGTCATGTACAGTGGTTATGAAGACCACATGAGAAAATCCTAGGAAAATCTCTCTTGGGCCTCTTATGTACCAGGGACCTTTGGATCCCAGACACAAGCCTCAAATCTTGGAAACAAGCAGGCCTACCAATTGCTTGGATGATGTAGATGTGTTTGATGGCTTGGGATGGAGAGACATTGCTGAGCACAGTAGTGGTGCCTGATAAGAAACATGTAAGTCTCCATCACCTCATAAACAAAAAACGCACTAGCTTCCTGCCTAGGCCAGTCTGATGGAGAGCAGTGGGCTCCCTTGCCTTGCTAACCTTACTGTGCCTACTGAGACCAGTGAGAGGAGCATGGCCTTTTCCCCAAGCAGAGAGAAAGAGCTGGCCTCTACTCGTGCCCATGGGCCTCCAGAGTTTCCACAACCTTCTGCTGGTGAGAGCTAATTGTTGATGAATATAATTGTGGTCAAGGAGGCATGAGCATTGCATGAAGGAAGCCTGTGCCCTTGTTCTAAATGTGTGTGTGCCGGCGGTCCCTTATCATTAGAAACCCAAAAAGAAAAGACAAGCACATAATGAGGTCTGAAAACTGAGGGACGCAGTCAGTAATAGACAGAATGGAAATACCCAAGCCCAAGCCTGTGTTCACATGCAGTAGAGTTTCTCAGCCCCAGCCCTAGTGACATTTGGGGGCTGGATAATTTTTGGTTGTGGGGGGGTTGTTCATTGTGGAATGTTGGGCAGCATCCCTGGCCTCTACCCACTAGATGTACCACTAGGGGCATCAATCCCAAGTTTAACAACCAAAAATGTCTCCAGACCTTGCTCGGTGTCCCCTAGGGCAAGATCACTCCAGTTGAGGACCACTGACATGAAGGGTACTCCGTAAATGATCCCTATCTTCTCAATCCAGAAACCAAGCAAAATGCAACAAGAGCGGTTCATTCATTTTCATACCCAGCCTCCTCCTCCTGTTGCCTTGTGGGAAATCGGCAGCAGGAGATGGCCATGGGAATGGCAGGTGACCCTCATCAGACTCAGAGGTGGCCTTGGAGGCATGGCCCAGACACTGCCCTGCTCTCCTGCTGCTTTTCTGGCCCCATAACTGGTCTCCCAAGTCCAAACACCAGAACTGATGCCAGCCTGGCTCACTGGGGCTCTTACTGATTGAAAACATTCCTGGACATCCTTGGCTGTTGGGAACATTCCATTTCACATTGATTTATTATTATATTTTTTAAAGACACTGAGATTTAAGACTCATCCAGGAGCCTCTGCTTGCCAAAACGTAATTAGGAGAAAATGACAGAGGTAGTAAATATATAACTAACTCTTTTCTTAATGCCTCTTGCTGGCATTCTTAATCTATCTGCACAGCCTGAGAAACTAGTTCTCTGGAATCTCCAGGCAACTAGAGACCCATTACCATCGTGCTTGCATATCATATTTATATAGAACATGTATACATGTCTATGTTTAGGAAGTTAAGTGGGGAGCCACAAAGATAAACGTGGGTACATACATTCTCAGCTCCTAGTTAACTTTTGATTGATTGGTTGATTTACACATTGGTCCACTGATTTAACACAGATTTAGGGTACACCCATGCTGTCCCCACCCTGCCGAAACCTATTCCTAGCTATAAATTCCTGTATATCTATGTTAACACATAATGCATGCGCACATGGTGTCGGGCATTCTGTACACATTTGTGTATACGTACACATATATAATGGGGTTCAGAGAGGCGAAGTGACTTACCAAAAGTCACCTAGCTATTAAGTAATAAGACTGGTGTTTGGTCCCAAGTCTGTCTGATTTTTACTACCCTATGCAATCTTCTTTCAAAGAATACTTCCCAAGGGAAGTGATATTTGAGCTGAATCTTGGAAGGTAAACAGGGATTTGTCAGATAAACATGACAGGAACTAGTTCATGCAAAGGTTGGTGGAGTGACAATCAGGAACTCCAAACATTAAGTGCAGAGACATCACTAGGTGTTTTGAGAAGAGCCGAGTTGGAGGAGACAAGCTGGGCAGAGCTCAGTTTTAAGGAGGTTCGAATATGCCAGGCCCCTCAAAGAACTCACAGTAATGTCAGGTTCAGGTCTGACCAGGATATGAACCCTCTTTCCCTGGAGCCAAGATAGCTCCTGCTGGGAGTTATAGTCTCTGGCCAGGCACAAGTTACAAGGTGACCCACAGGTCCATTAAGAAACCAGGCAGCACTTGATTTCACCCAGTAACTGTCTCCAGTCTTCTCTTGCCCAGGAAGCAGGGACCAGTTAATTGCAGGGTGATCGCCATGTTCTAGTGGAGCATTTAATGTAGCATGTAATTGCAGGGTAAATAAATACAGAGCTATTTCCAGCTCTCAGCCCAGTGCTGCAAGCGTGGTAGTAATTACGGCTGGGGATTTGCTTGGTGCAATTTCTAAGCAATGGCTCCAGGCCTGAACTGGGTCAGCCCCTAGGCGGGTACTGTCTGCTCCCAGGAGAACCAGGATGCTGATCTGCCCAAGCTTTCCATTTACTCAGGTGCCTAGGACCTTCATCGGCTCCCCCGGACTCCTCAGTACTCCAGCCCACACCTATATCTTAGGGTCCCTCAGTCTTCTGGTTGGCCCTAACTCTTCATGAAAGTAGCAGTTAAGATGTTCAGTCTTGGAATAAGACAAGTCTGAGTTTGTGTCAAGGTTCTGCCACTTACTGACTGTGTGACCTTGAATAATGTGTTGCACCTCTCTGAACCAAATTCTGCATCTATAACATATGGATAGAAATAGTATACATGCCATGAAGTTGCTTCACCTGCCCCAGTTGTCCAAAAAGCCCCTCTCCAGTCCTGAGAGCCCTTTTCCTCTCCCCCTGGAATCCCCATATCCATATTTTGAAGGCCCATTCTTCTGTTCCTTTCTAGTCTCCCTTTTTCTTCTGACCCACTGAGCCATTTCAGGATGTTCTAATCTCACCTGGGAAAATCCTCTGTTTTCTAAAAGCTGACCATGGCCAACTGGCAGGGATGGAGGTGGAGACCAGCCCTCGGCTGGCTTCCCTCCTCTCGCGCAGAGCCTCGCTGTGCTCTGACTGTCCTTGGGCTCTTGTGTCCCAAAAGCATGTGGCTGTTGGTGGAGGTATTGTCCTTCCATCGCCCCCTCCTAGCTACCTCTCCTTTTGTGAATCTGACCTTCAATTCTTGTCCCAGCGTCCTTACGTGTTGTGTCTCTATTGATTATTATTATTATTTTTGTATTCTCTGACTTGGCTTCAAGCCCACACCCCTTGCTGCCACTGTCTGAGACTATGAAGCGCACCCTGGCTGGGACTCAGCTCAGCATCCCAGGAATACTAAGTGGTCTGGGCTCTGCTGTCACTGCATCTAGCAGACACTGGGAGGAGGCCGGATGGGCCCAGGGAGAGCTGGTTGCTTGGGACCTCCAGCAACTCTTCTGTGGGCAAGCCCATGTGAGTGAAACAGAGTCCCCGAGTTCATCGTGGAGGTTTCGGAAAGGATGGAGGACTCTGAGTGTGAGGACAGAACCTGTGGTTGGGAACCTCGTAGGTCAAGGGCTGGCCATCTATTATAAGTATTTCACTTTCAGAAACGCCCTTGGCATCCCTGAGCTTCCACTTTCACATTGGCCAATGTGACTTGCCCTGGTGCTACCAGAGTGCTCTTAGGAGGAAAAAGTAGAGGTGTTCTTTTTGGAGGGTGGGTTTTTACATCTTTTTGCTGACACCTGGGGCCCTTCTCTCCCCTCTCCTCTAAGAGACCAAGTAGGACCCACCCTGGTACCCGAGGAGGAGATGGCAGGGAGGGCTGGTGCTGGTGGCGCCCTCTCAGCATGGAGTCCTTGGGGTGTGACGACTCTCCTTGGCTCACCAAGAGATTCTGTGCAGGGAGAGGACACCAGGGTCAGAGAGCACCCGTCCTGGGCTGGGCTGAGCTTGGCTGTGTAGAGGTGAAGAAGATGGGGCCTCCAAAGGCCTCTTGGTCAGCTGCCCCTGTGAACAGTGTCCTCAGGAACCATTGCCCAAGCATCATGGTGTGAATACATCCAACAGAGAAGCCCCCCAGCCTTGGCTAACACTGGCACATTCAGCCACCCAACCCGGGGAAGGTCTGGGTGCAATATGGTCTCAGCCATGAACTCACTCCTGTGCGTCTACTTTGGTTCAGTATCTCGGGCTGGTGCCTGCACATGAGGTGCCAAGACTCCAATCCCATAGGACCCATATATATGCCAGGACCCTGGCCCAGGATTTCCACATCACACTGTGATGCCAGAGCGGGCAAGACCTGTTGGACCCACAGGCCAGGCAGGCAGCTGCTGACACTCTGCTTCCAGGGACTAGAAGGCCCTCTGGCCCCAGATGACTCTCCATCCTGCTCACAGAAGTGCAGGAGTCCTCTAACAGGACAGGACCGCTCTTTCCCTGGGGACGATCCATGCCTTAGCATACTCAGGTATAATTGAGGGACATCAGAGTCCCCCTGAGCACAAATATGAGGGGAACAGGGGGACCAAGGGGAGTAAATGGGTATAGGATGTAGGGAATTGGGCAAGAATCTCTCTTAGGAGAGGCCCCCAAAGGGGAAGATTCCACAGACACTTGACATGGATATAAGAGATGGAGAGACCATATCCTCCCACTGAGTACAATGTCTGGCTCTAGTAGGTGCTCAATAAATATTAGACGAACAACAACAACAGAGAAAGTGCAAACTGTACACATGGAGTATGTGCCCAGCTTTTCTGTGTTTCTTTACTCTGGTGAACCTGACACCCTTTCCATCTCTGAGGTTTCATTTTCACTTTTGTGAAATGTGGACACCACCAGCTCCCCAGCCTACCATCACCAGACCATTGCTATGATATAGGCAGAGGGGCTTTGAAATTGGTAAACTCCATGCAGACACAGGGCCATTTCACCATTCACCACTTGCCTTCCAGCCACCCCTGGGGTCAGCCCTTGTATCCATCATCAATATCTAATGCTTTCAGCAATTACTCTGGGTTAATTGGCCCAGGCAGAACAGTCCATAGGAAATGCCCCTTGTGGAACGGACGAGCCCTCCTCTCAGTGTGCGGAACATCTCTCCGGATTAAGTGTGCCTAATACCCCTGTTACTAGATCAGGGATAAAGACAGCAGGGCCAGAATGCAGCTGCATGTCATTTGTATCAGAAATACCAGGGGCCAGCTGCCAGGCTGTAATGAAATTCCAGCAAGCCTTGTTGACATTCCAGAGGCATCACCACAATGAGGTTAAATTATAAGTTGATGATGACAGGCAGACGCACAGGAAAATGTCAAAATTAGCATGAAGGAGCACAGACACCCTTCTCCCTCCACCCGTCCTTTGGTGCAGGCACCTCTCCCCTCGCTTGCCCAGTGCCACCCCCAGGACCACCTAATCTCACGATTTGGTTTTAAAGGGTATCTTTGCGAGAGTAAGTTTGTCCTGGGGGTTTCCAGTGTCTGACTCACTTACCCTTCTCCTTGGGCAGCCTGGTGGAGGGAGAACGGAGCTGCCTCCTGATGAGTCAGTGACCTTAGACCCATATCTGGTCCTTTTGGAGCGTCTGTGTGCTCATCTGTACGTTGAGGATAATGACACCTTCCTCCTGGAACGGCTGCGGATTGGACGGGCTCACACAAGGACATCATCAGGCACAAGGCTCATCAATGTCATTGCCCTCCCCTGCTCTCACCCTCTTCCTTGGGCCCACTCTGGCTTTTCCGTCAGAAGAGAGCACTGTGAGGATGTGCACAGGTAGGGAAAGCAGACTGGACTGATACCAGGAGCCCATACAAGTCGAAAACCCAGGATTGGAACATGGGTCCAGGCCTGGGAAGGCACCTGCGGGGATGGGAACTCATGGGTGTGATTCCAAATGTGTGGCTGGAACCGCTGCATGAGGCTGCAGAAATAAAGGGCAGGCATTTCACAGTCTGAGACTGAATTAGACCAAGTAACATTAATACCATTTATAAAGCACCTTTACCTGAGTTATATTGTTAAACCCCAAAGTTATTTGAGAAAGGGGTGCCAAGCCCATTTTATAGATGATCCCCTAGGGCCCATCCGAGTTGTGCTGCAGAGAAGCGAAGGAAACAGAGGAGTAAAGACTGGCAGAGGGTGAGGAGATTTCAAGTAGAGGTGTCCTTCACATAGTCAGAGGTTTGGAGGATGTAGAGGAGAATTTGGGGAAATCTTCAACGTGTTTAACATCAAGGGAGAGGATGGAATCCCTGAGTGTGAAATGTAGCATATGGAGACTAGAGGGCAAAGAACGGGACCTTGAGGAATGTCTGCCATTTAACGAGCAAGGAAGACGAGCCAGCGGAGAGACGCAGAGGAGTTAGGAACGCAGAGACAGGCCTCGAGAGGGCAGCGATGTGGGGCCCCGCTAATGAGGGCAGCACGTGGGAGAGGACATTATTGATGGCTTCGGAGAAGAGAGGTGGGATCAGAGTTTCCAGCTGCGTCAAACATAGTTCGGCGGGCTTGCCTGGGACTCTTGTTACTATTTATGACCTTAATTCTACAAGAGCCTAAATCATTAAATCGAAAAACAAAACAAAACAAAACCATTGGAATAGCAAATTGATTCTCGGGTTCTGGCCCCCTGGGACTTGTCTGTGTTTTTTTCTTTTCCATCCTTTTTTAGACACAGATCAGGACTTTGAGCTTTCTTAAGTGAAAGTGGTCCAAGGCATGGGGTTGAAAGGGGAGATGAGGGAGCTGGAGGGAGGACAGTGAGCTGCACTGCCCTCAAAGAGGCCTGGGTCTCTCTCCAGGAGGCCCCCCACATGTGGCCTGTGACCCCTGTTTTTGTTCAGGCTTCTTGTTTCCCTATCAGCAAAGGTGCTTCCTAATCGGGGAGGGGACAAGTATCCAGATGGCAAAATAGGAGACCGTCTTAGTTAGTTAGGACCCAAACCACCTGGGGTTACTTTCAAACATCAATTCATCACATTTATGCTTTCAAACAGTATTTAATGGCCACCTGCCATGTGCCAGGCTCTGTTTTGAGCACAGAAAATCCAGCAACGAACATAACAGACACAAGTGACCACCCTCATGGTGTTTATGTTCTAATGGGGAGAGATGGCCAATGTACAAAGTATATAAGTAACTTAGTACGATTTAAAAAAGGCAATAAAGTGCTACAGATTAAAAATGAAGCAAGCTGGAGGGGCTGCGATTAGAAATGGGGGCGGTGCTGGGAAAAGTTTTATTGAGAGGGCGACATGCAAGCAGCCTTGCAGGACTTGCGCCCTCAGGTGAACAGGTGAACGTGAGGCGGCCCACAACATCAGAATGAAGGCTGGAAAGGTGGCCTCCGAGGGGAGAAGAATCCGGAATGCCTGAAGATCTAGGAGGGAGGAATTCCTGGGTAGTGTCCTCATGGCAGGACTCCATGGATGGATGGGCTCCAATCTTTCATCCTCGGGACACCTGATTCAATCAGCATCTTGGAAGAGAGGAGCTGCCTGTGCTTCCCCAGCCTGCCGCCTGTTTGTCGGGAAGCACATTTGATGGACACTCCCACCAAGAGGACACGCCCCAGGAGGTGGCTCCCCAAGGGAAAATTCTCTCTCTCTCTCTGTCTCTCTCTCTCTCTCTCACGTGCGCGCGCGCACACACACACACACACACACACACACACACAGTGGCTGCTAGAGGAAGACCTGTGAGCTATGGGAGCTCAGAGATCATTAAATCTGCCCCCCTCGCTTTTTAGCTAGAGTCATGGAGACTCAGGAATTGGGGAGGAATTGGGAAGGAATTATTTGTTGAGGAAAGGGAAAGTTTGGGACTGGGCTGCAGGTGCCCTGCGGGGCTTCTGACTGCCAACTCAGAAAGTTCCCCACTTCCCCATCCTTCCCAGGGAACTCAGGATGTCTGAAGAGGAAGGTCCTCTTAGAAAGCATCTCATGGAATTTGCACATTTTTTGATTGGGGATACTGAAGCCAGGAGGGTTGAGAGAGTGGGGACTACTTCTCATTAAAAGGAAGTACCTGTCTCTGCAGAAGATTGTGTGGAAAAATCAGGACTTCCCTTCCCCTGGATCAGGTGGCAGGATGATGCCATAGAGAATGTGCCTTGTCTTGAGCAAGTATTTAGAGGTCTCTGGAGGCAAGGGGAGCAGGCTTGGAAAGATCTCTGAGGCCCGGTGCAGCCAAACGGGGCGACCCGGTTTCGGTGGCGTGTGCTCTGTGGGAGATACCCCAAGGATCACAGCAAATACATTTACCCGAAGGAGGGCCTATTTGCAATCTAGGCCAAATCCTATTTGCTTTAATAAGCCCCTGTGTAAATGTGAGCTGCGGCTCACGCCCCGTGGCAGCCTGGTCGGATGAGTGAGCAGGACAGAGCCATGGCTCTCTCTGTGTCTATATGTTCAGGAGGTGGCATGATGCAAAGTCAAACACACCCTGCAGTAGGAGAGGGCCACGGAGCTCCCTTTGGTGTGAACACAGTAATTGAAAATTAGAGCACGCCCGCCTGCCCAGCCTTCACTCTGGAGTTTGCATGCCTGTCCTGCTGGACAGTGTAGAAAAGCGCCTGATGGCCCCCAAGTCCAGGCCTGCTCCTCAGTGAGAGCCCTGGCCCAGCCGTTGCGCCAGGGCTCTTTCAGCATGGCTAGGCACTCTTCCCACAACAGCCCCCACCTTCACTGAAGAGCCAGCCTGGGGCCAGGCACTGTGTTTACGGCTGGTGCTTGCCCCTCCCTGGGTCCTGGATCCTTGGCATTTAGTATCGGCTTCTGATCTCCTGAATTGAACAACTTCTGTTCCTACTTTGGTGGCTTCTGGGACTTGGACTCCAACTCAGTGCTGTATGCTCTGTCTCAGTGTCTGCTGAGAAGGTTTCTGCTCTGGCTCCAAGCCCAGAAGTGCCACTGGCCAAGCCAGAAAGGGGATGGCAGAGATTCAGCACATCCTTCCCCTGGAATTCTCACAAGATCTCCTCTGCGTGGGTGAGCCAGGTCCAGGGCTGGCCCCAGCCATAACTCTGACGCGGGCCATTTGACGCGGGTTAGTCCCGTTATGTCACCCCACACCGAACACAAACTCCTAATTCGTGCAGAGTCAAATTTTGACTCAGAGAGGGAAGATGCTTCTTAAGATTTCTCTGCATTCCCCTTTTCTTCAGCTCTAGCTCGCCAGGACCTTTTTACTGTCCACAGCAGGTCCCAAGCCCCTGCGGTACGTTATTGTACCAGAAGCTTCAGACTGTGAACATGCTTATCGCTTATCGAAACTGACCTGTGTTCTCTTCTTGAGGGTCAGCTGTGTGGCAGGAGCTAGTCTTATAAACTAGTCCTCAGTCAGGTGTGGTGGGCTGATCACAGACGTCTAACTTTTCACCGCTTTTGCTTCAGGGAGTGGAAAGTGCCAGTTTCAGACAATAAACGAGAATTTTTTCAGAAAGTGAGTGTTTTTGGTGCTCTTCAGAGTGTGCCGTCTAGTCGGGAACCACAGGAGCTGGACCAGCCCTAAGTCAGAGAATTGGAGGCTCTTATTCTGAGCCTGCAGATCACTGGAGGTCTTACAGTATCAGTCTTTGTTTACTTGTTTGTTTTTTTTCAAAGAGCGAGAAGCTAGCCTTTTTGAGTTTAGAGCCCGTAAGGTACTGGATGTGAGTATTTTTCCCTTTTCCTTATTGACTTTCTGTTGGGTATTATGTAAATGAAGCCATCATCAAATGTATATTGATCACTGACTATGGGTCAAGTTCTTGGGTGGGACTGTGGGGGATTCAGACATGGATCAGGCACGACTCTCTCCCTTAAGGTATCTCATGTCATGTTGGTGAATAAGGAGTATAATGCCGATGACAGTGGTGATAATATTAACCTAACATTTGTAAGTCTGTAGCTTGAAGTTTCCGGTTTCCGGTGTTAACCTTTTTGATTCTCAGTTTCTCTATCTGTAACCTCTCTGTGTTGTTATGAGAATTACATGAGGTGATGGATGTGAAGGTTTTTGGTGGCTCAAAGTACCATGAGCCCAGTGGTTATTATTAACTCTACTGTATTTCTCAGTTTGGGGAAGACTTATTACAAATATCAATGAGATCACAACTTCCATTTACAAGAAGACAAGCCAAGAATACCATCCCTCTCCCAATTATACCAGAGGTGCCGATTGTTCTAAATCTGTAGCAAGGCCTGCATCAGAAGACCCATGTTTGAGTCTCAGTGCTCTGTTGTGCTATCAAAGCCCCTTGATCTCTTTGGATTATGATTTTTTCATAAATATAGATGAGATAGGTAGAGTCATAGAAAACTTTCTCCTTCTCTCTGCGTTTGTGTCCTTGCATCTATACAGGCATGTCTTGCCTCAATCTTGTGCTTCTGGAGAGTTAATTCTAGCCAGCCCAGTCCACTACTTCCTCCTCATCTCTCTTATCTCCCAGGAAAATTTTAATTATACATGTGAATGGCTGCATAGGGATAAGGATGCACAAAACTGCCACTTTCTGGAGCCGGTGTGTGTGCATGTATATGTACATGTATACACATGTGTATGTGTGTGAAATGCATGAAATGCAGTCTTAGGACTTGCCAGAATTCTTCCAGGTGCCAAATACCCCTGTTCAGGCCCCCTCCGAAGACTGCAGCAGGGGCCCGGCTCAGGGACAGAGGTTTTTTGGACCAGGTAAGCCGCTGCACTGACAACCCAGAACACAATGGCAGGAGTAGTGGGGTGCTGTTGGCACAGCTGGATTGGAGCCCTACTGCCCGCCTCTGGATTCTTTGCTCAGCTGGCTTCGGGGTTTAGGGTGAATCATTTCTGCCAGAGGACTGGATGCCACTGTGTGCCCTTTGAGTGACATGTGCCTTGCATGGGCACCCTGGAGGGAGGCTAGGAGAAGGAGAGGAGGGGATGGACAAGGGATGAACCAAAACCCTGCAGGCCCAAGCTTGGCTTCTCTGGCTTGAGGGACAGTAGGCGAACAGGGGGAGATTGGCTAGTCCGATGGAACTCTTAGGGCCAGCGAGTCAGCTGTCAGCATGAGTGGCTCAGGGTACTTGTGTTTATTCCCAGCATCGCTCCTGTCCTGTTGGAAGTGGGTCTCAGGCCCCCACTTTAACCAGGATGCCACCTGGTGCAGAGAAAGAACAAGTAATCTGAAGCCAGTTGGTCTGGGCCCTTTTCCTGACTGGCTGGGTACTTGGTCCCTGTATAACTTCAGAATGGCATGTCCTCACTGAACACTTGTCGTTCTTCACCAGTACCTCTGATTGAGCCAGTCTTAAGTCTCCCTGGGTCTGTCCTCGGGGTTGGCCTCTGGGGCCAATGGCTATGTCAGCTGCCCAGCCAGAAACTGCCTGGCTTCCCTGTCTTGCATGGCCCCCACAGCCCAACTGTGATGCCAGTGCCATCATGACCACTTAGCTTTCCCTACCTATAGCTCAGTGCTCTGCTTAGCAGGGAGCAGCAGGTGTCCCAGCCGGGTTCCAGCTCCACCTGGCGCTTGGTGTGTTCCAGGCATAGCATCCCTCTGAGCAGACATCAAGCAGAGCCAGGGCCTGTCCGGATGAAAGCAGAGCTCAGAACGTCTGAGTGGGGGACTGCTGGGGTCTAGGGGATAAGGCAAGGTATCTGTCTGCCTCAGTGATGCTCAATTGGGGGTGACTTTGTCATCCTGGGGACATTTGACAATGCATGGAGACAAGTTTTGGTTGTCATAACAGGAGGTGCTACTGTTGGCTAAGGGAGTAGAGGCCAGGGATGCTGCCTAACGTCATACAACCCACAGAACAGCCTTTTACAAAAAAAGAATTATCAACTTAGAACGTCAGCAGTGCAGAGGTTGCTCGAGCCTCAGAACTGCCAGGGAAACAGGCAAGTTGGGATGAACAGGACTTGGCATTGCTGGAGCCTTACAGTGGTGGGAACTGGGAGCAGGAATTTTGGACCACTAGCCACCAGTGGGTCTTTCCATTCCCTCCTCCCGCCCTTCCCAAGCCCAGCTCAGGAAGATGTCTGTCCGTGGAGCGGCAGGACAGGCGCTCTCGGTAGCTTACCCCCATCTCCTGGGCACTTGCCGTTGCAGTAGCTGCCGATGGCATCGTACAGCAGATACCTCTGGCTCCCTGTTCTCTGCCAACGGCATTCATTCAGGACAGGGCAGAAGTGCCCTGGAGCTCATGCCCCCAGGAGCAGCCCTCAGCCGCTGATGATGGCTTGTACACCCCTCGCCTCTTAACCTGTTCTGCACCCTTTCCCAGAGGTCCCAGTGTGACTGAGTCTCTGTGGTCTGCAGCGGTCCGGGGCTCACAAATGCACCCCCTGCTGCTTCCTTCCCTTCCCATTTTCGCTTCCCAGTTCTTCTGCTGTTGCTTCTTGGGACCACCCTGCAAATAGACTGCTTCATTCCTGTGTCCGCACTTACTTCTGGGGCAGCCTGACCTAAGGCAAGCCGCAATCGTGTGCCTTCAGGGACTGGCATTGCTGTTCGCTGATGCAGGTACTCATTTCCTTATGTCATTCATCCATCCACCCACCCGTTTGGCTAGTCCACAACATTTACTGAACATCGACTGCCAGGAAATGAGGATTTCATACCCATTCCTAGATGGGGAAACTGAGGCTCCAAGATGCACACGCACTTGTTCAGAGTGCCTAAAAATTAAAGGACCAAAAGTAGAATATAAAGCCACAACTCCCAAATGCATTTTATGTCCAGTTGTTCCTCAACAGGCTGTACTCAGAATTACCTGGAGGGCTTTATAGAAACACAGATGTCTGAGTCCCACGCCAGAATGAATCAACCGCTCCAGGAGTGCGGCACTGGCATCTATATTTAAAAGCCCCCTTTCAAGCACATGTGCGCACAGATGGGGTGATCTGTGCACCCCCTCCCCCCACTGCAAACACACACACACACACACACACACACACACTCTCTCTCTCACTCACTCACTCACTCACTCACTCCCTGACAGGTGGACATTGACTCCAGATGGAGCAAACGAGGGGAAGGAAGCACCTTTCATAGTTGGGGCTGAAACTCAAGTCCAATACAGCACCACCTCTCACACCTCCCCTAACTCCTACGGCAAGCTGATACCCTGCGGGACAAGCCAGCTCTGCATTGCTGATTTAATATCCTTGCAGAGTCATTTTCCCAAATTTCACCTAGATGGGCGGTCCTGTGTTTTCACTGCATGTTTTACAGTTGCGGTTTCTATCCTGCCATATGGTGAACCCCTATAAGGCATGGTGCTAATGGGGCCACACGCGGGCAGATGAACGCTCCCTGGTGCAAAAGTCCAACGGTGCTGAAGACCCCAACTCTGCTCTCACCTCTGCCTGCCCCCTGGATGGGTTGGAGATGGAGGGATTTCAGGCTAAATATAGAGGCAGGCCGTGAAGAACTGGCATCTCCTCCCCTTCCCCCATCTCTGGGTTTTCCGTATGATGGTTTCATTGCTCTGGCAATCTGTTCTGTTTCTCCCTTGCAGTGCATGGAAAAGCAGCAGCCACAGCCCGTGGTGAGAAACTGCTTTGGAGACAGCAACAGCTTTTAATGAGAGATGGAGGCTTCTTCTGGTCTCAGAACACAATGCAGTTGGGCTTTATGTTTAGAGGCCTCCAAGGAGTCTGCCCCTTGCTCAGTGCTCACTAGATGCTCAGACTGGCTCTGGAATGGTGGAGCCACTGTTTTTATTCTGAACAGCATAGCAGGAAGGGGGCTGGGCTTGAGGGCAGGCCAACCTAGAGCTGAATCCTGGCTCTGCCATTTACAAGCTTTGTGATTGTGAGAAAGTCGGAGATGAAAGGACAGGAAATGCCGCCACCTTTGCAAAGTGGGTATGAGGAGGAAGGGAGGGGGCCTGAATGGATAGCACATAATAAAACCCAAACATAGTACGGGTCTACCCCACAGTAGGTCTTCAGTACAATATGGCTATAAGTAAGACTTCCTGGACTTATTAGCTATGTCGTTGGTTTTTACATCTGTAAAATGGGATTGTTAACAGTACCTACCTCTAGGATTAACTGCATAGTTCGCAGGGCCCAGGATAAAATTTATATGTGAGGCTTCTTGTTCCATAGTTAAGAATTTCAGCACAGCGACAGCAGAGCACTGAGCCGGGCATGGGATGCTACTGGGGCCTGTGCAACTTCGCAGGTCGCGCATCGTTTACTTCGCAGGGTTGCGGTGAGGAATTAACAAGACAATGGATGTAAAGTGCTTAGAACAGGGAAGTGTTTATCACTATTGCTAATTAAGCACGAATGATGTTGTGGGAACAGTAAGTTACCCATTTCACTGTGACATACATTACGGGGAGAAATAAATTGATTAAGACCAGATTTTATGAGCTTCAAATGGCAAGCTAAGGAGTTGATTCTTTACAAGGTGACAGTACGGAATTACTGGAGACAGTTGGGCCATCCTCAAGGTGGTGGTGCAGAGTTCCAATCAGAGTGTTATGTGGAGAACGGCATTGGGGCCATGTCCAGGGAGAGACACCCAAGACATAACTTCTGGGTTTTCAGAAGAGAGATGGTATTCACAAAAATTAGGGAATCAGAAAAAGGAGATTTGGGGGTGGGGTGATTGCTTTTGGCCACAGAGCATCTGCG
Source organism: Mormoops blainvillei (assembly GCA_004026545.1). Taxonomy (NCBI): domain Eukaryota; kingdom Metazoa; phylum Chordata; class Mammalia; order Chiroptera; family Mormoopidae; genus Mormoops; species Mormoops blainvillei. The sequence continues at coordinate 227,965 of PVJD01001756.1, forward strand.
ATGTCAGCGGGGCCTCTCTGGGTGGATGTGAAACTGGGGAATAGGAGTCAGATTGGGGCTCAGATGAAGACTTGGTGGAGGGCAGAGGCTTGGGGGGTCCCATGTGGAAATAGCTTATGCGCCAGAATAGATGAAATTATTAGGACAGAGCACAGTTCCAGGCTGCAGGAACTAGGGATAAAATAGAACCGGAAATCAACGGTACAAAATAAGCAAGTAAAACCAGGGGCTTTGAACTGATCGAAGAAAGAAGGGAGGAGCTGAGAAAGCACCTGCCTGCAGGGGAAGAACCTGAGCTTCTATGATCCGTGGGTTTTTCTTCTGTAAAATGGGTACAGGTAAAATGAGAAAAATGCCTGAACTATTTCTCATAATACGGGGCATGTGTTAATGAGAAGCACAATTTAGTTCCCTTCCCCCTTTAACTTTTGATTCTTGGATCATTTTAGTGAGTTATGTTCTATTGAATTACTGGTTTTTATAGTGGTTTGAATATGCTTGGTTTCAGAGTGACTTTGGTGTTAAAGGAGCTACCTTACATACATAATCTCCTTTAATCCTGGCAGGATTCTGCATGGAATATCGGTATTCCCACTTTATGGACAGGGTGCTCAGAGACATTAGGTATTTACCCATGGTCACACAGCTGCAACGTGACATGGAATTCCAATCCAGGGCTTTCTCATTCCAAAGCCCACACTATCCTCATTACTTCCTTAGTGGAAGCAGGAGAGACAGGACAAACAACCTGCAAGATTTCACCTTCCAAAGCTTGGCTCCTCTCCAGCCCACCTGCTAACAATACCATCTGCCCAGGTGTGCAGATGGAGACCAGAGAACACCTTGTTCTACAAAATTGCTCATTGTAGGTAACCTGCTGTCTGCATGTCACCAAAGCGCCTTGAACAAAAGGACTGCTCACGGGGCCTGGAGCTCTTGTCTCCCCTGCAAAGCCTGCGCAGTGAGGGACTGGCGGGCTGGGCATCTCACCAGTACCACAGGAGCAGCAGGCCGCAGGCAAGTGGCCTGAGCTGGGAAAGGGGCAGCCGAGCTCTGGTCCTGCAAGCTCCTCACGCCCCCTGAGCTAGTCACTTTCCTGTTAAGAGAAGAAGGTGACCCAGATGCTTTCATGTAATCCCCACGTCTCCTGCCACTTCCTAAGGTGGGATTGAGTGGAAGTGATGCCGTGAGAAGCAGGTTTCATGGGTTCACCCAGACGCTGACAGACAATGATGACAGTGATAAAATACATGCTATATGTAATATTGTATATTATAGGGAATATGTATTCTATATATGTTATGCACATTATATATGTTACACATAACAATAACATAATTTTGTGTCCATTATGAGCTAAGGGCATGGCCGGGCTAGTTTCTTGCTCAGTATCCATTCAGTGCATATTTAAGTCACTTCTTGTCTCCGATCTTCAGCTTTTTCATCTGAATAATGAAAGCACAGAACAGACGCCTTCTCTCCGTGCTGACATTTTCCTCTCTGTGCTTCACACTGTCAGCACCTGCTCTGTGCCCAGAAATGAGGAGATGGCACAGGACAGAAATGAAAATGCGAATACCCGCTCTTCGCTCTTAAGACACTCAACCAGACAATGCCACTCAAATATTCCCAGAAGCCAACTCTGCAATGGAGAGAGATGGACCGTAAATGAGACTGGAAGGCAGTGAGGCATGGAAAGGGGCTAGCGGAAGTGTGGTGGAGAGCAGAGATTTGGTACCAACCCTGGTTGAAGCCTTACTAGGTGTGCAACCTGGGGCCCATAGTCACTGAGCCCCTCTCTAGGCCTCAGCGTTCTTACCTGTAAAACCACGCTCCTTACAGGTGTTGCAGGGGACCTGGGTGCAGGTGTGCAAGCTCAGTGAGCAGTGCTGTAACTGATACCCCAAGTCCAGATGAGGCAATGAAGTAGAAAGACATTTGGGGGGATTTATAGTTTTGAAAGTCTTCCTGTAGCAGGCGGCTTAAGGTCAGCCTCAAGAAATATATCGGTTTGGGTTGGGAGACAGGAAATGGCATTAGTCACTTTTTAGCCAAAACTGTACCTCTTCTTTGGCCCCCATCTGTGCCTCTTTGGAATGGAGCATGAATATTACGCACATTTTTCATGCACTCTGAAGAAAACCAGACAGTGCTGGCAGCATCCCAGTGAGACGCTTACATATTTAAAGAGCATCCTGTTGATTTGAGGGGGAGGCAGCTGTGCCTCAGTTATTCTTTCTCAGGAGCCCCCAGCACAGGTTGGCGTGAGCACTTTATTTCTCACCCCAAATGCTAACAGAGGACATATTCCTTGTTCTGCACACCCTGCAAAATGTTGTGCAGTTTACAAGGCATTAGGATAGCTACAGAATTCCCTGGTTCTGGGATGAAGGACAGACTGAGCCACCCATCCGTCCTTCCATTTGTCCTTCGTCCGCTGGTATTTAAGCACGTTCTGTGTACCAGGCACTATACTCCTTCAAGCCTCTACTCAGGTGTTGCCTCCCCCAGGCAGCCTTCTTTGATATCCACCCCTACCTCTGCTGGGTCCAAAGCCCCTCCCCCATGTTCCCAAGTTTATTACATGTCTTATTTATTACACATCTTGCCCTGTTCTGTTTCTCTACCTGCTGCCTTATGTGACTGGGCTCCTTGATCTCTTTCACTAGCAAACAATAGGAGATCAATAGGTGTCTGAGAGGCCCCTAGGACTGAACTGTCTTTTGAGTTGGCTTCTTCTTGGCTGATTCTTACCCCTGCCCAGATATGGAGGCTGGAGGACAGATGTGAGGAGACGCTTTGGGGTCTGAGGTTCTGTGATACCTTTTTGCATGAAGCGGCAGCAGGAGGCAACCCAGCTCCCTTGGTTGAGGCTTTTCCTCCCTCCCGAGGATGTCCCCTTACCGTATCCAACGAGACCAGAAGTTTGGGTGTTTGAAATGCTGCCGTGTTTCAACAATCATCACCTGAGCAGACAATTATGCAAACTACCCGGTAATCTTCTCAGAACAGCAAGCTTGCTCTGGAGGAGAAATGCAAACAATAAACACCCATTTGGCTGCCTCTTCTAGGAGGACAAGGACAATGCAGGCATCTCATTTGTAGAGTCTCCAAGTACTACACAGCTCAGCTTTAGCCAGGCGGCATCGGAGGGCTGAACCCCGTCCCTGCGCACTTCAGCCTGGATGCACTCTCGGCTCAATTCCGGCCTCCAGTGCTGGCTGAATGCTTCATCCGCCCACCAGGGAAACTGCCCTTTACCTTCTGCCACCTCTTCCAGGTCCTGCAAGATGCTTGGCTTTGTCCACTTCCCTACGTAGCAACATGACAGCGATCCTCTCAGCAATGACCTCTCCCTTTGCCAATGGCTACACACTCCCCTTGCCCATGTGATCCATAGTCTGGGTGTCTCTTTAAAGATTCTTTTTTTTTTTCAGCTGTCATCAGAGTTGATTAACATTTCTTGTCTCTTCCATTCCCACTCTTAATACAGTCTTTCCTTCCTTTCCCTTCCCTTGTCCTCTCTCTTCCTGGGTCACGACCTTAACCTGGGCTTTGATCACCTCACACTTAGAATGTCAGCCCTGGTTTTGAGGTCCTCCATTTCTGCCCACCCGTGGTTGCACTATTTATCTCCTTAAGATGTCCAGCAAGTAGCATTTATTGGGCGACTATTCTGGCCCTGGTGATAGAGAGGAGATGAGACAGGTGGCTCTGACACTCACAGAGCTTACGTTCTAGGGCAGGGCAGGCACTGAACATGTGGCCCCAAGCACGCTGAGCACCAGAAGAAAGAACTGCTGTGGGAGGCCCGCACAGAGTGGGAGCCAGCCCTCCTGGGGCCAAGGAATGCCCCCCATAAAGGTGTGCGCATGAGCTGACATTCAAAGGATTTGGAGGAGGGAGGCGGAAGCAGATCCCAGGAAGAGGCCCATGCACATAGGAGCCTGAGGCAGGAGGCAATGGCGCTTTCCACCAGGGTTAGGTCCAGGGCAGCCGGAATAGGGAGATTGGGAGGAAGGAAAGGGCCTGGTCACTGCAGGCTCTGCCACTGCGGCTAAGGAGTTGGGGTCTTCTCCGGGGAGCAACAGGAGGCTCTGGGCGGGCTTTAGCAGAGGTAGTGTCTCTCCATGGGTCTGCTGATCTGCTGTAGAGTCCCAGTCAGGTATTTGGGCATGTGACTCATTCCCCGCTGCCGTACACATTGATCTAGGCTCTTTCGGTGTAGAGTGGTGAAAACCCACCATGCGCGCGCGCGCATGTGTGTGTGGTTTGAGAAGAAAAGGAAATGTATTAGATCAAGGATTGAAGCACTCAAACCAGGATGGGTCTAGGGGCTCAGATGTCCCACTCTCTCTCTTCTCTCTGATTTCCTCTGTGCTGGTCCCATCCTCAGCCTCTCCTCACGAAGGGGCAGAGATGGCTGCCAGCAACCGCAGGCTAACACTTCCCTGCCTTACATTCCACAGTAGGAAGAGAGTGACCCTTCCCCAGTAATTTTTCTGAGAGCCCTGGGGTTGGCTCTGAATTCCCTGCTTGTGTCAGATGCTCATTCCTGCACCAGCGACTGAGCCAGGGGGTGGAATGTGCTGGCGGACCAGGCCACATTACAAATGGCAGCCCCTGGATGTGGGCAGTGCAGTCAGCCAAGGCAGAACCCATGGGTCCGAGGGTAGAAGGGTGGCAATTCCTGAAAGAAAACATTGTATACTCTCAGTAGAAAACTGTGGAGTGGATGCTGGGTACATGAGAACAGCAGGAGTCCAGTGCAGTGAAATGGCTTTTCAGATCCTCAGCACAGACTTTCAACTCCAGCCAGGCTAGATTCCATGTCCCATGGACCTCTGAGGGCATCTTGCTTCCCTTTTCCTCTGAGCCCTTGTGCTTCAGGATGTTGGCCAGGGATGTACCTGGATCAGAGAAGAAAGTCTTGGCATTCGGGCGGACCAAATTCAGAGCTCTAGGAGTGTAGGGACAGGTGGGTGTATGAACAGGGACATGATGGACGTTGTATTGATGGTTGCTGGATTCCCAGGAGGTCATTCTGGAGCCCAAACTAGCTTCAGGGTGTTTCCCTAACTTTTCCAGATGTTTGTTCTTTCTCTCTGGGATTACCAGAGATTGGGACAACAAATCCCCGTGATTCTGGTTGTTAGATCCAGGTCAGTGGTTAGGGCGGCAGCTGCCAAGCCTGTGGCAAGGTGGCCGCAGACAGAGGTGACTCCTGACTCTCCCTGGGAGCCTCCCTCCTTGCAGAGGCTGGTACCACCCTGAGGCAGTCCACACTCAGGGTCCAGAGGACAGGTGGGCTGGAGCCATCAGGACCAAGATGCCTAGCCCTCCTGGCTGGAGGAGGTCACGGTGTGCAGTGATGTCAATACTTGGGAATCTTGGATGCTTCTGGCCACTGAAAAGGCTGAGTTGTATCACATCGCCCGCCTGGCCTTGTGACAGCCTCCCTGGGACAATTCCTGACGTGCTACTTACTTCTCGCATCGAATCCTCAGCCTCCAGATGGCTGCAGCTATCCTGCAAGAGCTATTTCCTCAAACTTCCTCTCCTCCTGCCCATGCATTTCCCCAACACTAAGGCCTCCTGTGTTCAGCTGTTCTTTGGTTTCTCTTCTCATTCAGTAGCTGCTTCCTGAGGCCCTAGTATGTGCTGGACACTCCACCTGTGCTTTGTTTCTACCTTGTTTCATAGGCCCCTTACTCATGACAACCTGACGACAAGGCCTCAACTATGGTCAGTGCGTCAGTGGCCACTCAGGAGGTAGGAACCACACCTGACGTTTGAATACGGAGAACTAAATATAAGAAAATTTAACTAGATATAAATTTGTTAACCAGGTAACTGAAAGAGTACAAGAGAACTTTAAGGAATACTATTGGTAGCCACTGCAGGAAGCAGCCACCAGCCCTTGGCCTGAGGGAGGAAAGGGAAAGGATTGCAATTATTCAACTGTAGAAACTTGGGTTTGGAGGGGGGAACCTGAAGCTGGAGCTCAGACCACTGAGAAGGGGGTGCATGTAGGCTGATGCTGATATCTTGGCATGGGGGTTCTGCAAGTGCTAGAAAAACCACATACTGGCTTCAGTTGCTACTTTGGGAAGGAACCGCGTTGGCTGGGAGTAAAAAGTGCTGCTAGAGTGATTCTTCCAGGAGCCTAGCAGAAAGCAGCGAGAAGAAATCCCTTCTCCTCCAGCCTTCAACCCTCACCTACCAGTTCCCATTGGCAGAACCGCCACTGGACCCAGTTGGTAAAGCATAGGTAATTGGTAGCCCCAGCAAGGCAAAGTAGCACAGAGAAGGGTGGGCTTGAAACTAGGAGACAATGATGTCATAACTGGTGCGTGGGGTTCTCATGGGTTGTGCTCCCCACAGTGCCCAGAGCAGGACTGGCTGGAAGGTGGTATGGGAAGGATGCTGGGTTTGGGGACAGTGGACCCTGATCTACCAGTTAATTTCTGTGTGATTTATTGGTCAAGACACCAACATCTCTAAGCGTCATTTACCTCATCTGTAAAAAGGGAAAATAACCTCCAACCACCCTGCCTTCGATGGGAGGAAGGAAATCAGTGTAATGAAGTGTGTGGAGGGACTTTGCTCTGCGAGGTGACTTTCAGATAAAAAGTAGCGAGGTCGTGCTCAATAAACACTTTGCCAGAGAAGAAAGTTTCAGTCTCTTCAGAGCTTTGAATATCTTCTGAAAGTACCTTTCCCCTTGGAACCTTCAAGGTTCTTCTTTTAAACAAAAAAGGCACAAACCAGGCTTCATGTCAGGGAAACTTCCCTGACAATGAGAACATTATGAGAACATTATATGAAAGAACGCAAGCCGTCTCTTCTCGGAGATGTGGTTCTGTTGCATAAGACATCTCAAGTAGACTCAGACAAAACACTTGCAGCTTGTGGCGGAGCTGGGGGTGGGACGCCGCCGTGAATCAGGCCGCCCTTGTCCTTGGGGACGAGCAGCCAGAGCTGGTGGAGCTCTTCCCCACTTCTAATTTGGAGGCACATTTACAGCTCCACTGGCACTGTGTGGGCGTTAGCGATGTTGCCTTTTCTCATCGTAATGATGTTTTGCTTTAACAGAGACGTTTCTGCTCCTCAGAACTCTGCTCACTGCTTTGAGGTAAACCTGCCGGGACGCCCCGGCTAAGGCTGCAAGCTGGCTCCCAGCTTCAGGCACAGAGCCTGCCATGGAGCAGTGGGCACAATGGGCAGGGCCCCGAATGTCCTGCACACACCGGGACGCGAGACTGGGGCACGGGTCCCACATGCCTGTGGACTTCAGGCATGGCACTGTGGGCACAAATCCTCTCCCCTTCCCCATCTCAGGGCTGGGGCCAGTCCCACACCCGTGTCATGAACACCGCTACGTCCCACCTCCATGGGGCAGGTTGGCGATGGGACCAGACGAACCGAGGTTTAAGCCTGCCTCACCTCTTAGCTGGTCGTGCGACTTTGGACAATGTATTTAAACCTCTGTATCTCAGTTTCCCCCAAAGAGGAATTGTATTGTAGAGAGGTTTCTCTCAGTGCCTCCCAGATAGGCCCACCCTGCCTCTTACACCCTCATGGTCCTGCCCGAACACTCTTAGCAAAGCACACTACTCCTAAACCCATCCACCTCCAAGTAGACCAAAGAATATGCTGTGGTCGATCCCCCACTGCCCAGCAAGTAAAATGTAAACCCCAAAGCTTGGCACTCAGGGTCTGCCATAATCTATGGCTTTCATTTTTGCTCCTTCCTCCTAACCTATTCATTAACCTCATCCAGCCCGGACCACATTGCAGTCCCCAGGAATGGATGACACACTTCCTCACCCAGACCACTGTCCGTGATGCTCCCTCTGTCCAGAAGGCCGTCTCTCTCTCTGCATCCCCATTCGAAGGCTCTGCACATCACAGCCTCCTTTTTGAGACTTTTCTCAGTCTCATCAGCCTCATGTTGTTTCTTCCTTCTCTGAGCTTCCTTGGGATTTTTTTATTTTTTAACAGGGTATTTATTGTAGGACTGATATTTTCGCTGCAGATGGAGAAGCATGAGCAGCCTGGTAAGTACAGCAGACTGGGACTTGAACCCTACACCATCACTGGCAAGCTGCAACCTAGACAAGTCAGACCGAACCCCTCAATCCTTTCCTGCGGGAAGGGTTACGGATAATGTACATGAAGGAGTGGTCCCAGTGTCTAATAAAGGCATAACTATTAGGAGTACACTGTATTAGGGACATATTAAGCGCTCAGTGACACTCCATGGAAGTGATGGAAATGAAGTACTGGATGTAGGATCTGGAGGCAGTGATACTGGAACTAAGTAATAAATTGATAGTTTTAAAAATTGGTACTTTAAGAATTGTTTTAAATGATAAAGCAACATTTGCTCATTGTAGGAAATGTATAATGTATATTTATAAAAAGGTAAAAAAAGTCACTCATAGTCTCACAATGCAGTAGTAATGACTCTTAACATGTTATATTTTCTTCCAATTTTGGGTGCATTTTATATAGGTGATCTCATCCAGATAGATAATTGTGGTTCCAGTATTTGTATGTGTCACAGATCTAGTTTGGAAATATGTCATTTAAATGATTACTATATAAATAATATAAATTATTCATTTTAAATATAGAAAATATTGAAGTATTTAATTAAATATCTAGATCTAGAATACTGTCAATATTTGGCTCTATTTTCTTCCAACATTTAACATTTGCATTTTTGCTTATTTAAGATATCAGTGTGAGATTAAGAGCATTTTCCTCTGCCATGAAACGAGTTTCCGACATAACTTTTGACAGCCACATGATATTCTGCCCTGTAGACGTACCATAATTTGTTTAATTCTAATTTTATTCCAACATAATTAGCATGTTTTTATATTTTTTTCCATTATGAATGCATTTCTGTCTGAAGTTCAGATTGTTTCCTTAGGAAGTGGGGAGAGTGATTGTTATCTGTAATAAAAATAATTATAATGGCTTATAAGGGAGTAAGTACATTATCTCAGGTGACCCCATGTGTGCAGGTGGGACTGTCCCTAGGCTAGTTAGTCCTGTGACTCCATGATCTCATTATGGACCCAGGTACCTTGCATCATTCGCCCCTCTGTTTTCTTCAGGGCACACTGTGGATAGGTATCACGACAAGTGATATATATATATATATATATATATATATATATATATATATATATATAAACACACACGTCATCTCCTTTTCTCTTCTTAGCAGTCCCAGGAGGTGGATCCTATTTTTATTCTCATTGTGCAGGTGAGGAAGCTGAGGCTCCTGGAGGTACCTTGCCTGAGGTCACACAGCGCAAGTAGAACTGCCTGGGCTCCAGGCGTCACACCCTCACACCAAGGCGCAGGGAACCAGCTAGTTCTTCCTGAGCCTCTTCTCCACCTTTTGTACTTGATCACTTTCAAGGCTACAGAAAATTTGAACAAGTGGAACAACGGACACCTGTATCCCATTCACCTACGTTTATGAATTATTAACCATTTGCTACATTGCTTCCTTTCTCTCTTGCTCTCTCTTCACATTGAAAGCAATTAGAAGACATTGTGATTCTTGTCTTTCTCTTTTTTGTTTTTTTCTAATTTTTTAAAATTTTCAATTATAGTTGCCCCCATTTGCCCCCATTACTCTCCCCCTCCCTACCCACATTCAATTCTCCTTGTATCTCTTTTCCAAAAATTGAAAACTGACATATGATACACTTGTGAAAATTGTACTTCCCGTGTATATGCCATTTGATGAAATTCCACAAATTGATCACACCTAGGCAACCAGTGCCCCAGAAACACATTGAGGGTGATACTGAATGAAATAGAAGTTCTTTGGGTAAGACAGGTGTGGGACAGGCACTCACAGGGTCTGCCACAGAATCTTATGGGCCCGCAGCCTCCCTTAGGCTGGAGAAAGAGGCTGGTCTCAGCGTACAAAGAGGTTGGGGCCACAGTACTATGTAGCTTCCAGTTCAGCAGGCTGTGTAGTCAGAGACTGGAATCTTGGCTCTACCTCAAACTTGCTGTGTGATCTTAAGTAAGATGCTTGTCCTCAAGTTTCACAGAGCCTCAGTTTCCTCATCTGTACAATGGGAATAATAATAGGACCTACCTTCAACGATTTCTGTGAAGATGAAAGGAGATCATATATAAATCACTTATCATGGTGCCTAATTCATAATAGCATGCACCCAAGGAATGTTATTTGTTAACTGACATTATTATTATTATTGTATTAATAATCTTGCCAGATAGGTGATATTGCTCTTCTCGTTTTATACCCGAGAAAATGGAGGCCCTACAAGGTAAAAGAAACTGTGACACTTGACTAATAAGGGATAGAGCCAGGATCTGCAGTCAGGTTTTTCTGACTCTAAACTTGTTGTTTCCTAGTGAATCGACCAGGCCCGGACAAATGGGAGACTCAATCATACCCCAGAAGATCAATTTGTTAACTGACAGTTTTATAATAGGAGACGTAATTGCCAAGCAGTCAGCAAGCTGGTGCCAGCAGGTCGGCACTTTCTTCCTCCCAACAAGAAAGTGCAAAAGGCAACAGGGGTGGTGTGGCAGAACCGAGCCTCCTTTGGGGCCATCCTGTACCCCAGCCCTTGTGTACATCCCAGAAAGCACTGGCCCCAGAGAAGGGACCATTAGGACTTTGCTCTTAACCTATCCCATGGCCATTGTGCATCCCTTTCCCTCCGCGGCCTTCAGCGAGGGAACTCCTGCCCCCAGTGTTGGAGGTGAGAACACCGGGGGCAGGAGATGATGGTCCAGGTGATGTCTGAGGGCCCCCACTGGCTTCTGCAGGCCAGGACCCTGGATACCTGCTCATCACTGCCCCAGCTGCCCCCCTCCCCAAACTTCTCTTCAGCATTCAGGAAAGGGATTTGCTGTTTGGTTTTTATAACTTACTTCACTATTACTTTATTACTTTTCAAGTGACAGGCAGCAGAATAGACTTTGTCTCGATACTGGCGGGGAGAACGTGGTCTGCATTCATTAGAGTCTGATTTCATTTTGCTTTCACTTCTTTGTGTGTAGAGGGAGGAGGATCGGTCCTCCAGTACATCAGTTTCATCTGGAGCAATGGGCTGAGTTTCCCAGCAGCCCAGAGCTCAGCACTGGCAGTGGGGAGGCCCTGCCTGTAATCAGCTCTAGAGGTACTTGGGCCGAGAGGGGAAATGTGGTTCCCTGGAAGGCATGCGGCAAGAGCGCCCGATTAAGGAGGGAGGCGCTGAGAGCTCTCCCTAACTGTGCTGCTTGGGGCAGCTGCTTCTGTCTGGGTTTCAGCCTCCTGGGGCCCTTGGCTCTGGCAGCCTTGGGGTCGCTCTTCTCCGAGACCCAGGCTACTTGCGGGAGGCAGAGTCAGGCCTGGCTTGAGTCTAGATTCAGCCCTTGACTGTGGAGCAGGGCCTAGGGTTGACCACACCAGGGTTCAGACGCCATTGCTCTTTGATTATGAGGCATATGCCTCACCTCTCTGAGTCTCCATTGCTTGCTGGGAAATGCGAACGCCAGTATCGAGACAATTGTTATCTTGGAGAATAAGAAAATAATGGCTAGTCCTCAGGGAGACTTCCCTCCGTGCCAGGCAGTGTGCTAAGTACTTTATATGACTGTCTCTTCCAATTCATACAGTAATGAAATAGTATTGGCACAAATACAACCCCTCATTGATAGATGAGGAAACTGAGGCTTGTATCTGTCCAGAACTTTGCATTTATGTCAAGTGTGGCTGGAGAGCCGGCCTAAGGGATGCAAAGGAAGAGGTCATGTATGTTTTGAGAAAATTGGCCTAATGTGTGTTTGTAAATGGCCTCATTAAGGCTTCGGTTCCTTGGAACAGAAAGTGAAATCGTTGGTGTCCGAGGCAGCACAGCGAGGATGTCTGGTATCTTTAATTTTGGGGGGAAATGAAATCTTTAAATTTATAAAAGAAACATTTATTGCAGAAGCGTTGATGGAGCATCTCAATCAACAGTATAGGGCCAGGCTCTGCAGAGGTGAGATGAACAAGTGGGGGTCGGGCCCTGGATGAGCTCCTGGGCTTTGGCCAAGAAACAACCACAGTGCATTGTGACGTCTGTGCTGACTGCGGTCCACAGAGGAGTGACAGCCCACTGGGGCTGGGAAAGTCACCAAGGAGATTTCCCAGAAGAGGTGGCGTGAGAAGGTTCGTATTACTGTAGCCCAATGAGGGATTCCTATGATGCCGAAGACTCACCTGCCAGTCAGGGGTGGTCAAACTGTGGCCCGTGGGCCAAACCTGGCCCACTACCAGTTTTTGCACGGCCCATTAGCCAAGAATGGTTATTACCTTTTTAAATTATTTTAAAAAATCAAAAATAATGTTTTGTGTGCCACTTGAAAATTATATGAAATTCCTGTTTAAGTGTTTTTTAATAAAGACGTTGGAGCATAGTGACACTCCCTTGTTTATCTGTTGTCTGTGGCTGCTTTCGTGCTCCAGTGGCAGACTGAGTTGTTGTGACAGAGGCCTTTCGGCCCCCAAACTTAAAATATTTACTCTTGGGCGGTTTGCAGACGTTGTTTGCTGACCTCTGCTAGAAGTCACCACTTTCGTGATCCTTTACCTGTGTGTGTGTGTGTGTGTGTGTGTGTGTGTATGTGTGTGTTTGCACTATCCCCCCAGCATTGCTTTGTCCAGTACTCCTGATCACGGTGTAAACCAGGCATTGGCGGTCTCTCTTTTCAGATGCCCAAACTGAGGATCGAAGAGGATAGATAAGCTGTTGCTCAGAGTGCATAGCCAGTAAGCAGGGGAGGCAGGACAGACCCTGGCTCCAGGTTCCCTAAAGCCAGAGCGGCCCCCATGCCATGTCTCTGCCACACAGACGGGGTGTTTGAGTCCAAGACCGCATGCTGTCCGAGGCCAGCTGGCATTTGAGATATGAGCCTGTGATCCTGGCAGGGGTGGGCGTCACTGGGCGGGAACCTTCCATCTGGAGGATTAGGTGACCTTTAAGGTCCCTTTCAACTCTCTGAGCCATGGTTGTGTGATTTCTGGCCAGTGGGGCAGAGGGCTGGGTCACACGCTGTCTTCAAAGGCTTATCCACGAGATGAGGCTCCCTGTGGGGTGTTGCTCGCCTGTCCGCAGCCTGACCTCTGTAGTTCTGAGCGGGTACTCTTGGAGTGTTGATTCTGTTTCTCCAGATGACTTTTGCAGGCGGCAGTAGGGCGACCGTGAGACGGCAGAGGTCAAAGTCAGCTCAGTGGTTATCGGCCCCCTCTGCTCTTCCCCTCCGTGCAGGAGTATCCTCCACGGGCCCTTCCAGTGTGGTGTGGTGGAAGGGGCATGGGTTTTGGAGACGGATGGACCCAGATTCAAATCCCAATTCTGGCTTACAGGCTGCAAGACTGAGATGAGAGATCTCAACTCTTGACGCCTCCAAGTGTCATATGCTGAAGAAATGAAAATAATAGTAGTTACCACTTAGGGTCAAGAGGAGAAATGGGATAACTCTGAGTACCTAGCACATGACAAGGTCCAATAAATGTTAGTTATAACCTTAAGCCATATTTAAAGCAGTGAGAAACTGAAAGTAATTAAGAATGGTAAAAATATGTAGCCTACGATTTAAAGCATCCACATCCAAACAAATAAAGACAAATATCAGTTCCTTGAGGAGCCCCTTTGACTAGAAAATATAATCTTACAGAGCAGCTTATCTTGGTGTTTAAGGACCTCCAAATATTTTTAAAGTTTCTCTCTTTGAAGGGCAAATGGAAAATTTCTGCCTCGCCGTCTTCAGTGGCTCCTAAGCAATTACACTTCCAACTGCCCCCATGTCTAGCATGCACCGCTTCATTCTGTGTGACTTCTGCATACGAATTTCCCTGTGCCTGAGGGATTCTTCTCTGTTTCCTCAACTCCTATTTATCCTTTAAAACCCCGTTCAAATATAACCACTTCCATGAAGCCTTCCCTCACACCCTCATCAGCTCTTCTTCCAAGTTCCACAGCACTTTGTACATAAGCCTATTGGATCACGTAGTGCACTGTAATTCAGTTCACTGTTGATATGGAAACTTTAAAGGTCTAGGTAGAGGCCCACCCAGAGCAGGGATCAAAATAAAAGATGAATGGAACAGAGCCCTTTACCTGGAGAGCCTGCCTGCGCCTGAAGCCCAGAGGGGAGGTGGCAATGACAGGTCTTCCCATGAGATGGTACTCTGAATTTTCCTTGGACTTCCCCTTCCTGCTTGATTAAAACTCTGTGATGTTTACACTGCTGCTGGGCAGATAGAACTGCAAATTGCTTTACAATCTACACATCAGGTTTGACGTCCTCTCATGCTTCATGTCCCAACCGATTTCCGAAACTTCCACTTCTCCTCCACTCCATGGAAGTCAGGACCTTATAGCATAATCTTGGGAGCGTAGGTGCAGGGGAAGGCAG
>PVJD01001757.1:0-242147 GCA_004026545.1 Mormoops blainvillei
TTTCAGAATGGCTTACAGTTTTCCTCCTCTCTCCTCTCCTCCTCTCCCTTCCCCTCTCCTCCCCTCCCCTCCCTTCCTCTCCCCTTTCCTCCTCTTCCCTTTCCCTTCTCTTCTCTTTTCTTTCTCTCTTTCCCTTTTTTGTCTCTTCCTTCCTTCCTTCCTTCCCTCCCTCCCTCCCTCCCTCCCTCCCTCCCTCCCTCTTTCTTTCTTTCTTTCTTTCTTTCTTTCTTTCTTTCTTTCTTTCTTTCTTTCTTTCTTTCTTTCTGGCAATGGCCTACAAAAATGGCCTAAAATTTTTTCTTTAACATAATTTAGTATTTAATCCATCTTTTCCAATTCAGGCTTTCCATAAACTAGTATCAGATCTGAGATTGTGGCTCTCATTTCTGTATTAACATACATGATGAGATTTTCATTTTCTAAGGAAAATAACTTGGAAGTTATAACTCAGGACTCAGTTAAACCTTTTTTTTTTTTCCTTTACTACTAAGATTTGTTCTAAATCATTCACTTTTTTTTCCTGCTTGAAAAAGAATCATTGGTTGAATGGAGACAATTGAATGATGTGTGGATGTATGAGACCCTCGTCTGCTGTAACACCATTGTTTTGAACCACATTTAATCATCTCTACCTTTTGATGTGATAGGGAAATAAACTGAATGTGTATCATTCACATTTTAGGGTGTAAGCCCCTAAACCTTCTCTGAGAATTGTTAATATGATCTCTGATATTGTGTCCCTTTTGCCTAAAACTGGAGTATAGCAAAGACAGATGGATAGATAGATAGACAGACAATAGATAGATAATAGATAGATTAGATAGAGTTTTTGAGGTCTGACTGAGCAAAGATTATTATTTCTAGCCCAAGAGTTTAGCCATTTATGTGTTATCTGGAGGTAATGCACATAAAAGTGTAAAGACTGTTTAGATCTCATTTCAAGGAAGAGTCAGACTAACATCTCTGTATCTTTCTTGAAGACGTTTTCACAGTTCACTAAAAATCTAAGCTAAATTCCACTAGAAGAAATTAAAACCCATTTCTGCTTCTTTAGTACCAGATAAATAAGACATTTTTTTTATATTTTATTGTATTTTTTCCATTATCATTTATACCCTCTCCTACCTCCATCCATCCCCTAGCCCCCTGCAATCACCACACTGTTGAAATAAGACTTATTTTAGACAGCTGTTGTAAAAATAATATCAGTAACTGAATACATACTTGAGTTTATTTAAGCTGACTCATCTCTTTTTTCTTGTTTCTCGGAAATCACCATCCCTGTTTTTTATGCTCTCCTCATCTGCTGAGCTTATACTGGACACAGGAAAGTAGTTCAAAAAGTGGTCACCTTTTTCAGTGAATAGTATCTGTTATGTGACTTTAAAAGACATCAGGAGTTTCAAGAGAAACAGATTTCTGAGTATTTATTAGAGTCTGAGTATGGCTGGACTGGTCACAGCTATAGGGTGGGAACCAAAAGGAGTTCTACACCAGATTATAAGAAGCACTCCACAAGGCAGCTGCTTACAGTTATAAAGGTTGTGCACTGCACAACTTTAGGGAACTGTTAACCTTGTACCTTCGACTTGAGAAAACACCGTAGTCCTGGACCCAACAACAAGGCCTTTGAGTTAGAAAGGAACCAAATAGTTACAGCTTTCAGCAAGAGAACATACGCACTTATGCTGCACTGGCCATGTCCCCTGGGATATAGAAGACTGGAAAGTGTGCCGGCTTGGGGGACCTGCGGGACCTGCATATGCAAAGCAGTTCCATCAGAGCACAGGTGAGCAGGAGATGCTTGCCTAATCCGCTACAGTCACTAGATGGTTTGTCCACTTTCGCCTCTTATGGTTGCCTCTATGGCACCATTGTCTCCCAGTCTAATCTTTCAGAACAGTTACTTAATCCTCCAACAGACATGCTTACAGGGGTGAATAAATCTTTACTTATGGCTTCTGCCAATAGAAGTGAATGGATTAATTTGTAACCAAGAACCTGAAAACGTATCGGCATGGATCTAGAGATTGTACTGTGAATTAAGTTGAAGTCTTGAATTCTGCTCACACCTACACATTAAAACTGTCCAAGCCAGGCATTTGAGGATAATAGAGAACAAAATCCATTTGAAATGAAATAGATGCTTTCCTAGCTACAGCATTTGGCATATTATAATATTTGAACAATGAATTTGGCTCCAAACTCTCTCATAGCCAGGAAATACATCAAGGTTCTGGAGTTTTGGGTTTCTGACAACAGGGAACATCATATAAATGTAGGGGGAAAAAATCCTACATTTGAAATGGCAGCAAGACTCTTCGACATGTATAGTAGCATCATAGGTCTTAAAGGGGTCATACAATGTCTCATTCTATCTATGTAAAAACTGGTGCTTAAAGAAATTAGTTGATAATGAATCACAGCCTTAGCACATATTATTGGTAAGCTCTCTGTGGGAGAATTCTAAAGAGGTTTGTAACAAACTCTAGAAATAACTCCTGAAAGTAGAATTGTGCACATGAAACCTATATCATTTTCAAACCAAAGTCACCCCAATAAATTTTTAAAAAGCATTATAAACCAATATCACTACCAATAATAAACCTTCTAAACAATAAAAAAAAAATATGTTGGTAACAAGGAAAACCTGATTTATTAACAAAGTTACAAAAATGTGGGAATTAAAAGGACCATTATGAACAATGGAGTCAAATATCCGTGATTTCCCAGATGAAGGAATTGAGACTCGGAGAAGTTAAAACACAAAACAATAGAAAACAAATGAACAAAAACAATAAAAAACTAAGTAATAGTTAACAGAAGAGGTAACAAGAGTAATAGGATTATGAAAAAGAATTTCTTCTTTAGGAGAATCATGATGGCAGAGGAGTGAATGGAAGTCACACTGACCTCCAACCAGGACCAATCTGGAATTACAACTAAATTGTGGAGAAATCGCTCAGAACAAACAACTGAACAATAGCGGAGAAAAGCCTTATTACCTCGGACAGACAGAAGAATCAGTTCAGCACAACCTAACTGGTAAGGACTACGGTGGAGGCGCAAGAAGGCTGGCTGGGCACCCACAGGTGGCAGAGCAGGGGGGATACTCAAGTGACCATTTGGATCCCCCTCAGAAGAGAGGGGTCTAAACCATAAGCAGGGATCCCCAGCCTGTAGTACCAGAATCAAAAAAGTACACAGATAACAGCCAGCTGGGAAAAGTGGCAGGTCGCTCTCTGCCAGAGACAGGCAGCTGGAGACTGAAAGAGACAATTAAAGGGCCAATGTATACATTTTCTTTCGCAGCCACTTACCCTGGGCTCTGACAAATGCGCGGGCTGAGTGGGCTGGAGACGCCTGAGGAGAGACTGGGGACGGAGGCTTTGGGGAGAGAACTGAGAGAGTAGGCACCTGCATCCCGGTGCTGAGTCATCTCCCACACGGCAGCAGCCATCTTGCTCAGGCAGACCACGCCCCTGAGTGGCAACCTGGGAGGAAACAATAGCCCCGCCCCCAGGAGGGCCTCTGCCCTGGCCCCGTGGTGCTTAAGCCTGACTGCTGAGTACAGAGTGCCAGCCACAGACAGCAGATCCCTGCCAAAAGGGGGCAGAGTGGGCTAGAGATGCTTGAGGAGACACTGGGGATGGAGACTTTGGGGAGGGAACTGAGAGAGTAGCCTCAAGAATATAGGTGCTGAGTCATCCCACATAAGGCAGCAGCCATGGAAATCACACAGGCCACTCTCCTCTGAGCAGCAGCAGCCGAGGGGAAACATTAACCCGGACCACAGGAGGGATCCAGCTCTGCCCTATAGTGCTTAAGCCTCACTGCTCAGTGCAGAGTGACTAGATTAACAACTGAAGGAGACAGCCACAGACAACAGATCCCTGGAAGTCTCAAACAGGCTGCCTAAGTTCAGACGGGGTCAACATCTGACTTCACTAAAGGTGGATCCAGAAAGAAAAAACAGCAGTAAATACCAGAGGCTACTGAGACAAAACCCACTGTGGTCTTCTCCATGGTTTGCAATATTTTCTTTACTACATAGTTTTTTAACATTCATTTTTTTTGTCCATCAAGTTGGTGCATATTAAGTCATTAGATTTTATACTATAGTCTATTTCTCTCCTTTCTTATAATAGTCTTAATCTCTTTATAACCTTTTACAACTAGTATTTATTAATACTGTTTCATTTGCTGTTGACAGTGGGATTGCAGGCGGGAGTTATTTCTATGGTTGTGGGTTTGTTTCCTGGACTTTGTGGTTCTTCTCCAGCAGGCAAATAATGGGAAGACAAAGAAACAACACCCAACCAAAAGGAAAGGAGGAACCCTCAGAAAGACTACTAAATAAAATAGAGGCAAGTAAACTATCAGATATTGAGTTCAAAACAATGGTTATAAGGAAGCTTATAACTCAGTGACCTCAGTGAGAATCACAAAAAACTACAGGGAAACTATGAGGAACTTACTGCAAACTGTATCAGCATGAAAAAGGACATAGAAACTACCAAGAAGAACCAAGAGGAAATGAGGAATACAATTTCTGAATTGAAGAACACAGTAGAAGGAATCAAAAGCAGGGTAGATGAAGCAGAGGATCGAATCAGTGAGCTGGAGGACATGGTAGAAAAAAACTCCCAGAAATAGCAAGAAAATAAAAAAAGGCTCAAAAAGAATGAAGAGGTATTAAGGGAAATGCAGAACAACAGGAAATGTAATAATATCCATATAATAGGAATACCAGAAGGAGAAGAAGAGTAGCAAGGGATAGAAAAGCTGTTTGAAAAAGTAATGATGGAAAACTTCCCTAATTTGAGGAGAGAAAAAGTCACACAAGTCCAGGAAGCACAGAGGGTCCCACTCAAGAGGAACCCAAAGAGACCCACTCCAAGGCACATCATAATTAAAATGGCAGATATCAAAGACAAAGAGAGAACCTTAAAGGCAGCAAGGGAGAAACAGGAAGTAACATACCAGGGAGCCCCCATAAGCCTAGCAGCTGACTTCTCCACAGAAACGCTACAAGCCAGAAGGGAATGGCAAGAAATATTCTGAGTAATGAAAAGCAAAGGCGTGCAACAATGACTACTCTACCCAGCAAGGCTCTCAATTAAAATGGCAGGTGAAATAAGGAGTTTCTCAGACAAAAGAAGGCTAAAAGAATATGCCTCTACCAAACCAGCACTGCAAAGTATGCTAAAGGGACTGCTTTAAGGAAATGAAGAAAAAGAGTGAGAGAGAGAGTACAAAGGGAAAAAATGAATAAGTACCTATCGATAGTAACTTTAAATGTAAATGGGTTAAGTGCTGAAATTTAAAAGACATAGAGAAGCTGAATGGATAAGCAAACATGGCCTGCACATTTGCTGCCTCCAAGAGACCCACCTCAGAAAAAAAGACCTAGACAGACTGAAAGTGAAGGGTTGGAAAAAAAAATATTCCAAGTGAATGGGCAGGGAAAAAAAAGCTGGAGTAGCAATATTTATATCAGACAAAATAGACTTCAAAACAAAGGCCACAAAAAGAGACCCAGAAGGACGCTTCATAATACTCAAAGGAAGAATCCATTGAGAAGACATAAACACTGTAAACCTATATGCACCCAACACAGGAGCACCCAAATATATAAGGAAAATCCTGGAGGACTTCAAGAAAGACACAGACACCAACATACTTAGAGTAAGGACTTTAATACCCCACTGTCAACAATGGATAGATCATCCAAACAAAATATCAACAAGGATATTGTGGAACTGAACGACACGAGATCAAATGGATTTAACTGATATATATAGAACCTCTCATCCCAAAGAAGCAAACTACACATTCTTTTCAAATGCACGTGGAACATTTTCAGAGACCACATGATAGGACACAAAACAAGCCTCAACAAATTTAAGAAAATTGAAATCATATCAAGCATTTTCTCAGACCACAAAGATAAGTGGATCAAAAAACTATGGTGCATTTACACAATGGAATACTACCCTTCACAATCGCATGGATGGAACTGGAGAGCATTATGCTAAGTGAAGTAAGCCAGGCAGTGAAAGATAGATACCATATGATCTCACCTATAAGTGGAATCTAATCAACAAAATAAACAAGCAAGCAAAATAAAACCCGCAACATTGAAATAAAAAAAAAATGTGACAGTGACCAGAGGGGAGGAGGCAGGGGATGACAGGGGAAAGGGAGGAGACAGGTCATCAAGGAACATGCATAAAGAACCATCAACAAAGCCAAATGGGGGAAGGATTGAGGGTGGGAGGTAGGGGTGGGAAAATGTTGACAAAAAATATATATATACAGGGGGAGGCTAGAATAGTATAGGAAATTAAGAAGCCAAAGAACTGATAATGTACAGCTCATGAACATGAACTAAGAGGTGTGAGGATGATGGGACGGCGTGTGGGGTGGAGGGGATAAAGGAGTGGAAAATGGGACAACTGTAATAGCATACTCAATAAAATATACCAAAAAAAAAAAAAAGGAGAGAGAATTTCTCCTTTAGCATAGAATGTTGAGAGTAAATTCTGAATCCAAATCTGTCTTGATATATACCCCCAAATCCTCTAATACTACACAACTAAAAATGGTTAGGATTTTTTAAAAACATGTATATAAGAAAACAATAAATTATTAAGCATATAACCACAACATTTAAATGGTCAGTAAGATTTCATATAAGAGCTAACACTATTTAAACGGGTCATTGTGTAGAGTAAAAACATAGAAAGGACAACAGATCTGGGAAGATCACCCTTTGTAGGAGGTAAAACAAATCCAGAATCAGTGTCACTTAGAATGAGATTGAGAGCAAATGACAGACTCCAGTTCAAGACTTCATCAGAATAAGCAAGTCTGATTTGCACTATGGCCGTAGGTCTGCAGGTATAAGAGAGTATCATTCAAGAACGAGAAGAAAGAGATAATTGCATAAATTGGTTTAAGGTCAGGCAGAGGGAAGAGAGAGCAGAGAAAGGTGCAGAAGGAGAAGCAAGAGATGGGAATAAGGTGGGAACCATAGAAACAGGCCAGATTTTATGGATTCATATAAATTCCTACTGTGAAAATAAGAATCTCTTCCTCTCTGGCTGATGAGTATTTCCTGCTATTAAAAAAAAAGTCACCAAGGGTAAGAACACTGAACAATCATGATCTTGTTACATAACGAAAATAAATGAGCTATTGGCTAAAGTAGACTGATTTTTCTGAATCTTGCCTTATCCAGAAGCCAATGATTTCCTGTAATTTTTAACATGAACTGGAGTTCTCTTGCAAACAACATTTTAAACACCATTCATAATTTTCATAAATGGGGAGAAATGGAAAAACCTGGGGAGGATGAACATGAAGTAAACTCATCTCGTTATAATGCTGATTAAAAACTCTTTTTCTGATGAGCCTCCCTCCCCACCCTCCCGGGCTAATGCCTTGCCCTCAAGCAGGGACCGGCAGAGAGGCCAGTCAAACCTCCTGAGGGGGTCCCTTCCTCACGCTTATCTGAGTTCCGACCTCCGCCTGGCCCCACTGCTCACAGCTCTTTTCTCAGTGTCCCTCAGGCCACAGGACAGGCTGCTGGGAACTCAGAGGAGGGAAGGACCAACCAGCGCAGCTGAGTGAAATACAGGGGGAAATATTTTTCACTGAGGCCCTTTGCCTGTTCTATAAGGCCAAGAGCCTGAAGTTCTTTTGGATCACTGGATCTTTAGAGTAAGTACAAATGTACTTCCTATGAAACCACTTATAAGGACAGTACTCATCTGGATAAGCAAGCAGACTAAAGAAAAATATTCTCAGTACTTTAAAACTGCACGAGAGAATTGGTCCCAGACAATGACTGAATTAAAATTATGGCTCTTCACATAATCGCGTTCCTGTGTAAATGTGGGCCTGAGAAGGAAAGATGTTTGGTGTTACGGTTTCAGAATCAAAACCAGCAATCTGAGCTTGGCTTTCATTCAGGCAAACACTTTGAGAACTTTTTACTGTGTATCCGCAATTGGTGAAGAGCCACAGGATGAAAATCCCAGGAGGGTTAGACAAGCTCATGCATTTTGATGTTCAATATGTCTTGGAGAAAGCCAGGGTGCAAGGGACCAGATGAGGCTACTAGTGCTGTATGAGATGAAAACATAAGAAAGCCAAAAATCTATTTTTAAAAACAAGTTATTAGTTGTTTTAAGCCTCACACCTATTCTTGCAAGAGATGTCTGTACAGGGAAAGCATAGAAGCAGGCCCCTTCACACTTATTACTCAAAAAGTAGATTTAGGAACCCGAAGTCAGGTCTATTTAAAGAAGTTGTTGGCATCTGAGTTCTATGAGCCTAAGGAAGATTTTCCTTCATCCACTGATTTGCAGAAGGAAGAAACTGGGAAGGCATGAATGACAAGCGTTTGTCCTAAGGCTGTTTGCATGTGTCAGAAACCTATTCAAATTCACTTATTAAACAAACAAACAAAAAAGAAAAGGCAATTGATCATAAGGATCTAGGAGCCCAAGGAGGCCTTGGGGGACGGGCACTACGAACAGGAAGGTCAGTAGGGGGCAGACGCTGCTTTCTCGGCGAACTTCGCTCTGTGGGGCCTCACGTTTTCTCATCTACACTTCTCCCTGTGGGTTACCTTTATTCTCTCCCTTTTGCTGGTTGACTTTTTGTCTCCAGGGGTGCATGGCCAACACAACCTGCACAGCCCACCTCTGTATCATTTCGTGGTGAAGAACCCAGCAGTGACTAACGAGGTTTTCTGGCCCTGATTGGCCCAGGTCCTTCGGGCTCGCCCCAGGCTATCAGTACAAGCTTGGGCGACGGAACTTAGGCATGGTTTCCAGGATTCCTTTCCTTGCGTGGGTTAGCTATTTGCAGAGTAGAGTGGGGGAGGCCACCAAAAAATACATCTACCGTATAGTAGGTTAGGTCACTGTATCACACTAAATCGACAGCTAGTTACCAGTTACCTTGTTTTCTCAAGTTAGCTGTACTTTAGAAAGTGTCATAATATTGATTGCCACTCACGATTTGTTACAGAAGGCATTTAACTTCTATACATGAAAAGATGTTTTTAAAGTTAATGGTCAGAATTATAACCCTCCATTGTATCATGTGTATATGAGAAAAGTATATTTGATTTCTATTATTTTGCATCCAGTACAGGATAGCCAAAAGATTCACTCCCCCTTCCACAGTGTGAAATTGTTGTTAGGAGGGAGAAGCTCCGTATCCCAAGCCCATTCGCATCTAGGTGGGGCTGTATCTTTTCTCTTTTTCTACCACATCTCTTGTTTAAACCCACAAATTTTTACCTCCTCGATCTGAAAAAAAAACACACATGACAACTGTGAATTAATTAAACCAGCATCTTTCTCTGCTATACAACTGGACTTGTGAACACGGACAGAAAAAAATCCCCAAAGCAAATAAATTATTCAGATCATTGAAGTTTTTTAAATGACAGAAAGACATTCAACACTGCTTGACGATCTTGTGAATGGACGCCACTTCCTTATGCCACACTCTCAGCCTCTGCTCTAGTCTCTCACTCCCGGAAACCTTTTTCTGGCTACAGGGAGATATCTTTTAAATGTACACCAGCTCATATTATTTTCCTTGCTTAAGAGCACCTGAAGATTCACCTCCACATTGATCCTCACAGTCAAAATTCCTCAGGAAGAGCTTTTATGGAGTGAGCCCTGCTTACCTGCCAGTACACCCCATATCGCTTATGCACCTATATTTCAGCCAAGCCAGTAACTGAAGGGTCTCAAGATGCACCAGGCTCCCTCACTGCACCCTGTCTTTGCACATTGCATTTCACCCCTTCGCTCTGCTTGGCGAGCTCCTCTTTGGCCTCTCCATTCAGTTCAGGCGTGATCTGCTAGGAGGCGCTTGCCTGCTTCCTCCCCTCCAACACCACCTCTTACTCTCCTAACTTCTTTCTCCCCCTGGTGCATTTCTCTGCTCCCTCCCGAGTCCCAGTCCTACAACTCTGCACCTTAGAATAGAGATTCTATGTCTCAAAACCTGAAAATTGCCACTTCCCCATGGTAAACATACAATAAGTGTTTCTGGAATGGACAGATGGATTTTTAATAGGAAGAACAGGACATTCTGTTTAGCAATTGGAGCGGCGGGGGCGGGGGGGACACGGAGACCGGGAGAGAAGTGGGGATGGCTGTTACTCATTAAGGTTCTATTTGCTAATATCACTAAAATTGATCATCTACCACCAACCACAAAAACGTCTCACTCTGCTTAAAAGAGAGGAACGTCTTTTCCTCGAGTAATTTACCTTCAACTGTATTTTATAAAGAACATTGTTTTGTGTTTTCAGTATGTGTAGATGTCACGTGGAGTTGAAACGGTGGTGTCCCTGCCTTCTGCTTCCAAATGAGAAAATAAGGAAGATACGCTGACATTCGCATTGAGTGCAAATCAATACCCATATATTCAGTGTCACCTACAGAGATAGTATCCTCCAGGGTGGCAGGCGTTACCGTAAACTCTGAAGGTATCAGGCCGAGAGAAGGGCTGTTGACCAGGGCAGCGCTGATCGGAGTCCTGTGGAAGTAGAGGCAAAAAGGAGATACAAAGTTGACCAGTGTTTCATAAGTACTTAGGATGCTTGTTAAAAATGCTGGTGCCCGGGCCCCATCTCAGTCCTGCTAAATCAGACTCTGTGAGAGAAGCCATAATCTGAACTGTAATGAGTTTTCTGGTGTCTCTTTGGCCATTAACCTGTGAGAGTACTAATTCAGGCATGACTCTCCCCAGAGCTGCCAAGGCAGAGGGAAGGGTCCCGACACAAGAATGAGTACGTTGTGCTAAGAAAACCCAGATGCCCCTGACACTGGCAGATCACAAATTTACTTTCTCCTGTTTTGAATCCCATGCTCACTAAGCATCTTCCTACCACTGTTTCTACGTCACTAACCTGCTCAGGGAGACAGCAGACACAGCCAATATGGATTTCAGCTCTTTTCACAATGGTCCTTGTCACTGCAAATTAACAAATAGTCATGGTTGCTCTATTTAATAATCTCTTGGGAGCTCTGTTTCTGTGAACTGAAACCCTGAGTCTGATCAGTTCTTTAATAATTCTTTAAAGTACATTGGGCTACGGATTAGCTAAGGCCGGAGAAAGACCCAGGATTACCACTGCATGCCAAGTCTTTCTTAAGGAACGTCTCTGGCCCCCTCCCCCCAATTCCTTCTACTCCACCCTAACTATCTTGTCTTTCTCAAATATTTATAATGAGTTCGTAGTGGTTTTATCTGAAGAGATTAAATACTTAATAAGACATCTAGCCTGGTTCTTCTGTTTTAGTCAGGTAGAGTTCAAATGATGCCTCTTAAGAAACTTGCAGACAGAATCTACCTTCTATTTTTTTCTGTAGGCCAAACTCTGTAACAGTAGTTTTCAACCCAAGAAGAATTTGTCCACTAAAACACATTTGGCAATGTCAACTGACATTTTTGTTACTCCCAACTTGGGGGATGCTACTGGGCTTCTAGACTATAGAGCCCAGGGAACGCTGCTAAACATTTTACAAGGTGCACAGCAGCTCCCTACCAAAAAGAATTACAGCAGGCCAGGGGTATATGAGAACTGCCTGTACTTTCCACTCTGTTTTACTGTGACCTAAAACTGCTCTGAACAATGAAGTCTATTTTTTCAAAAAGAGAGTTATCTCGCTCCATGTCAATGATGTCAAGTTTGAGAAAGCTTGTCCTGAAGAAAGCCAGGAAAATTCTCCCCTGCTTCTGCACACACATCCGCCTTCCGTGACAAGGCACTGTCACGGTACAGTACCTTACACAGCACAGCATGGTGCAACTCTAGCTCATCTTTAGTGTGAGTTAGAAGAGGCTATAATGACATGCCGTATGCTCTGTAACGCCACACTTACAACGAAACTGTGCAGGCCTGTGCCACAAATATGAACCACCCTGGGGTGAGAATTGAATTCACTTTGAAAAGACACACTTATGTTAACAGAAGCAAGCTAAATTAGAAGGACAGGATGTTAATGCAGCAGAATTTTGGTCTTGGAATCTGGTTATGAAGGGTGACCTACTCTTTGAGGGTTCGTCATTTCTGACTTCCAGAGTCTGTGTCTCTCCCTCCGCACAGGGGCCCTCCATACCCACACATCTTGTGGGCCATATGGTGCTCTTTGGGGATGACTCTCATTTGATTTTCTCCCTTCTTTAGAAATATTTCTTTTATTTTCACTCTGTCAGGAAGTGCTGAGGTCCTTGACAAAGGGTCTATTGCCCAAATGTTCTTCTCACTAGTAGTGACCTTTGATAATTTCACTAGGAGTCTTATAGAAATTATATCTTCTGGAAAAAAACAGAAGTGTAACTCTGTTGGTGAAGTTTAGAAAAGCTTTATTTTATACATAATTTATTTGTTAAAATAAAAGAATCCAATCTTCATCAGGAGTCAGGACGTCAATAATATTTTTAGGTGAACAATTCGGATTTCTCTTTTTTCTAATTGTTGTTCTATTACAGCTTTCCCAGTTTTCCCCCATTGCGCTCTCCCCCAGCCCCTGCTCCCACAGTCAATCCCCACCATGTTGTCCATGTCCACAGACCATTTATACTTGTTAACTAGGCCGTCCCTCTCCTTTCCTCCCTTATCTCCAACCCCCGTCACTTTGATCCCTGTCAGTCCGTTCCTTGTTTCCGTGCCTCTGGTTCTATTTTGCTTGCTTGTTTGTTTTGTTCATTAGGCTCCACGTATAGATGAGATCGTATGGTATCTGTCTTTCACTGCCTGGCTTATTTCATGTGGCATAATACCCTCCAGTTCCATCGATGCTGTCAGGAAGGGTAGGAGTTCCTTCTTCCTTTCTGCTGTGTAGTATTCCATTGTGTAAATGTACCACAGTTGTTTGATCCACTCATTTACTGTTGGGCACTTAGGCTGTTTCCAGCACTTGGCTACTGTAAATAAGCTGCAATGAACACAGGTGTGCACAGCGTCTTTTGAATTGGTGTGTCGGGATTCATAGGGTATAATCCCAGCAGTGGAATTGCTGAATCAAAAGACATTTTTAGTTTTTTGAAGAAATTACATTTCTCTATATGTAGTGGGGGAAATAAACAAGAGGAGAGGGAAGTTAGGAGTTAGGGGTGAGGGACAGTAAGGGTCACTTCCTGGGACGTTACTGCACTGCTTGGAGTTATGGCCTCAGGGCCATGGAAGGACATTTTCCAATGTCAGCTGTGACTTCAATGGTTCACTAATGCAGATGAGAGAAAATGGCTAACTACTTTTTACAAGGACAAAGCCAAGTGAATCGTAGAAATTAACTATCTGTTAGTATGAAAAGATGCCAACAGGACAGCAGGAGACAATCGAGATGAATTAAACACAGTTAAGGAGTAGAACTCACTGTACCAAACAGAACCTGGTGACTTCCCAGAAAGCCTGAGCCTCCCCTGTTTCCCATCCATCAGTCTTCTCCTTCAGATGTAGTTGTTCTGCTTCAGTGTAACACTCAGTTGCCAACGAGCCTGGGCAGAAGCATCTGCTCTGTTTCCTTCTGGTAGGATGCCTCCACCTCTGTGTCATCTGTTATATTTGCTTAGGACTTTTCCATCACTGCATCTACCCCAGAAATCCACACTTGGTGAAACTCCTAGCTGGGAAATTGTTTCTCCGTAGAAGCGTAGCTATTGCCATTATCTATAAATTGACACCTTCACTATATTGAGCATTTCACATTAATGGAAGACTTTTCCCAGTTGATAGTTTGGTATCACCTGTACAAAGCCAAGCAGGTTTGAAGCCAGTTTCAACATGCTGTTCAGCCAAAGAAACACGGATCTGAAATCTAGGCTAATGACTGCCATGGCTTAACCCAGAGTCGAAGGGGTTTATGTTCATTGCCCACAGAAAAGAAGTTCAAAGCCTCTTCCTCAATCTCTCTCCAATTATCTCATTAGTTATACCCACTGCTGGGAAACGTCTCTGTCCCCAAACACTGTCTGCAAACTCAGTTCGCGTTAGGCTGAGTGTCCCCTACTTCCTTTGTTCTCTTAAACTGTCCATTCAGTGTTGTTCTTCTTCCTTAGAATCTAGATTAATTTATACTTTCAAAGTGTTTTTCAAATTACACAGGTCAATAAACCAAATGCCAAGCACCTGCCAAACAACGAGGACGAGCTACTTTTGAAAGTGATTTTACTGACACGTTTAATAAACCCAGGGTTTGCCTTTAAACACACACGCACGCGTGCGCACACACACACACACACACACACACTAACAAGGCACTCTGTTCTTCTTGAAGGAAAAAAGAACTATTAATTCTTACATCAAATTGTTAAAAGTATGTCTATACAGGAGAAGTATGTTGGTGGCCCGGGACAGGAAAAAGCATTTTAGAAAATCCCATTGATAACTGATTGCATCCTATTAAGGGGCTACTCTCCAGGCAAGCTCTTGAGAAGTTCTGATTGGTGCTGATTGTTAAAGCCACATCGTTTTCTCTTTCTTAATGTCTTCACAGCACTCGCTAATATCTCTGCAGACAGTGCTATGTCTTCAGCTTCCCTCAAAAAGGACCCTCTTTCCAATTGTTCAGTGCGTTAACCCTGTGGTCGCTTGGCTCCTGCGTGGGTGGTGGTGTTCAGCTGGGTCTCTGGAGGGACCCAGACTGCAAGCCCTTTTCAACTCAGAGAGAGTCCTGTACTGGCCAGGGTTCCGAAGATAGGAGGCAGCACCTGGGGTGCTGATGTAAGAGGCACTGTCTTACCAGTTAGCAAGAACAGAGGGCCTTGTTAGGACACGTGCATCTCTGTGCGTATTTTTTAAAGACAAGTGTAGATTTGTTAACACTTTATCTTTAAAAATCACACAATTATTAAGTGTTGGATTAAGTGACAGATCCAGTACTGCAGGAGTTCAGGTAGTTCAGGGAGATGAGAGCAGGCGAGTCCTGGAGAGAGAAGGGGTGAGCTGGGCCTTGAGTGCTGAGTCGAGGGAGGACTGCGGTCCTAACCATGAGCTCTTTCTCACAAACTTTGTTTTTTCAATTTGAAGAAAAACCCAAATGCTAACATTTTTGTCTTTTCTGTGTTTTTCCCAATTTTCTAACTATCAGTCCAGGAATAATTTTCTATATATAATCATCTTTTATTTTTATTAACTATTTTAGTAGCATTTATTGCTTTATTCGGATTACACAATAAATACTGAGCATGCAGCATCAGAACTTGTCAATAAGCAAAGAAGTAAAGGAATGGCTTCCAGAAACTATTTATAGAGGTACATCATGGAGAATTTGGAAGAGAATTCTCCATGCTCCAAGAAGGAGCATCTATAATCCTACCACTCAGAGATAATCTCTGTTAACATTTTGGGGTTATTTTCTGGTTTTAAAATTTTTTGAAAACTGACTCAGCATGTTGATAATTTATCAAGAGTTTCTCTAATATTTTGAACATTTTATTATGAAAAATAAACATCTATAAATATAAGCATTTAGTTAATTGTTCTCTATTTAAAAGATATTCCAGAAAGGCCCTTTTGTGAGCTGTGGGCACTCAGTCCTGGCCCTTGAGAGCCTGATGTTCTCATCTTTCCTGCAGCGCTGGTGGCATCTCCTAAATTCTTCAAAGGGTCTAACAGGTGACATGGTGACTGGCTGGAAGTAAAATACCACCTGCTCTTAGGAAGAGTTTCTGGAAGTCATTTTGTTACCTTTTTTTTTTTTTTAACAACCTCTTTCCCCAGATCATTTGGAAATACGCAATGTTCTTGGTGGTTCCGGACTTTTAAGGATATCCTTCTATTGCTAACATAAAATGTTAACAATAAATGGACAGATGCCTTTTCTGTTGACAAATAGGCCCACTCCCTGATTTAGCATCAAATAGGTCTGTTTCCTCTCAAGATAGTAAGCCTTCCATTAGCCTCATATTTAAATTTAAGAACTCATTTTATTTACTTACTATTTTATTTTCCACATGTGAGATGTACCTTAAAAAATGAAACGTCTGAGTTATAAAAACTGGAGTATTTGAAACTATTATATGCATTAATAGTTCATTTCAATATAACAGCACTTTTCTTGCTTCACTCCTAAATAATTAAATGTCTTTTGAAGACATTTATGTTATTCTCCACTCTCCCACATTGGAATCCTTGTTTTCCTACTTTTTTCTAAAAAAAAAAATCAAAGAATTATTTTTAGACTCAAGTGATGCAGCTCTACCACTCTCTGGTCATAAACAATATAATTATGTGAAATTCTTCATATCACTGAAGGACACATTTTGAGGATTTTAATACCCAGCTCAGTCATCACTTTCTCCCCAGCTCCTGCCATACCCTGGGAAGAATTCAATTCCACTGAATATCTCTTTGTGGGTGTGTCCTATAGGCATCTCAGATTTAAAAGGTCCCGGATGGAACACATCATCTCCCCCTTCAAATTTTCTATTTCTTCTTTGTTTTCTATTACGATGACCAGTAATGCAGTTATTCCATCTTCCAAGCTAGAAGAGACATTTTAGTTTAATCTTTTTGTTTCCCAGATTAAATTATACACCCGATTTGTGTATTTTTCTGGCAAGCAAATATAGGTAGAATACATTCTATAGTTTTTCCTTTTCATCTCGACGGTCCCGTCTGAGTACAGAATAATTATTTTCTAACCCTCTTTGGAAGGTAGCTGCTCAATTCACAGCAAGTCACCAACGGCTCCAACAGATGGAACTCGGTGGCCGAATTTCTGTTAGTTAACTCTCTCCTGAAAATGAGTGACTGGTCCCAGTTGGGCTTTCCTCTGGAAATCTGTATGATCTGTTCCTGAATGGACAGACGGAGTGACTAAGAGTTGGTGGAACCGGCAGACATCGATGATGGTCTTTTAGGCAGATGGCCCACGACCCCTGTGGGTTCCCTGGTTCCATCTCCAGTCTTAGTTGTTTAATAATTTCTTCAGTGAAGTGAGATGACGTAACACTCTGCAATACATTTTCTCTTTTGTTAATTGTGACCCATTTGCCCATGTTGCTTGAAATCAAACCATCCTTAAACTATTCCCTGAGGTTTCTAACATTGTCGTTAGAATTCCCTTTATGAAACACAACGTCGATCTTATTTCCCTCCTTAAACTATTGCTGAGCTACTCCATTGCCTAGAATATATAAAATTTGAATTTTGAGCCGAGCATGAAAGAACCTTCAAAATCTTCCTTCCTCCTTTTTTCCTTCCTCCTTTTTTCCTTCCTTGTGTTACTTTCTTATACTCCCGCGTATATAGAAGGAATGCCAGCCCCACCTCTTGTGATTCTGGAACCTTCTGCATTCTGCAGGCTGACCAGCCCTGCCCGCATCTCCCTCCCTGCTCAGCAGTGCCTGTGTCCTCACCCCTGTGGCGAATCCCCTCATTGCCTCTTCTGACCCCCTTGGATACAGTCAATACAGCCTTTTTCCCCACCCCCATGCCCCATTCCATTGACTTCTGTTAGTGCAGCAGTGTAAGTGTTGGATTACACACCTAATATCTTATCAGACCGGAAGAGCTCCTTGATGGCTGAGGCATCTGGGCAAGAAGCCCGTGTGTCTCTGGAGGCACCGTTGTGGGAGGGTCAATGACAAAACCTCAGAGACCCTTAGAAATGCTGGATAATTATGGCAACCTCATAAGCCTCTCCAGCAGCTTCCAGGGTAAGACACTCCCTGACAGAAAGTTCTATCATGATCTCATAAGCGGAAATAAAATAGAAGGAAGGAGTTATAAACACTAGAGGCGTCAGCAACCGAAAGTAGTGCTTCTCTAATTTGGAATCACAACATTTACAACGCGGATGGAAGAAACTTTTGTCTACATAGAGATGGCAAGACTGCAAGGGCCTTAGCATGAACCTGGTCGTGTGAGGAGGACTGGGTGACAGTTTAGGGACATAAGACAGACATACTAGTGATGCTGAATGAAAATGGCAGGTCTCTGGGCACTTGAGCCCACTAACTGAACCTCTAGACACCAGAAGATCTTTATTGTTACTGGTCCCATGTCATCACTGCCTTCTTTGTAACCATTGCCGAGGTGACTAAAGAGACGACCTGAATATCCCACAGATGATTTCTAAAAACAATGCGAATGGCTCTTTGGACTCGGGACCTCTGCCGGTTGGGAACTGTGAGAGATTGGTCAAGGGTATGGAACAGATGCTATGAGCACAAATGAGTGTGTGTGTGTGATAGAGCCAAGGAATAAAGTATGTTGAACAGAGGTTAATTAAAATGAAAATTTGGCAAGCACTACCATTTTGGACAGCCTTAAAACTTCTCAAACATTGCTACTTCATTATGCCCTCAGGTTTTTACTTGTTTCTTTAATTGCCATCTGTTAAGTGAACAGTGATGATGAAGTCAAATAAAGTTTTTCCAAAGCTTTTGGTATTAAATCTGTTTTAAAAGCTCAATCTTCTGTGAAAACTTATTTTATTTTTTGGCTATTGCCTATTCTGTCCAAGCCAATCGCTCTTTGGTTTTGACTTAAATCAATATTCTCAGCTTTATTATGGTCACTGTAACAACGATTTTAATGTTCCCTGTGATGTTGCAAATGAAAACCCAAGTCACTCTTGTCTTGTGAAAATCATGTGCTAGATTTGAGGATGAAAAGGAAAAGTGCTTTTAAGAGCCCCGTGTGGATGTACTCCTGTACTTTAGCATTTTAATATCTACCAAGCGTGAATTTGGTTTGGGCAGAACATGCTGTCACCTTTAAGAATATTTCAGTAGTGACTAGAGGTTATGTGGTTTGCTATTATTTTTTCTAATCTTACATTTATTAAAAGGAAATACATTAAAATGAAACAATGATAATGTTTACTTTTACTGTGTTATATAAAAGGCAAAAGAAGATTTCTCATTTCTTGTTTTTCCTTAAATAGAATAATATAGGTGTGTTTTGAAAGAGCAAATTTGCTAGAGAGGATTTCTAGTTTCACTTTCCCTGTACCTGGCAGAAGTAAAAATGATTTACATCCGATATAACCAGATTGTATTAAGTGCATAGAAGTTACAAGAAAAATCAAAACACCGAGGTGCCAATATCAAGTGAAAGAGATCTGCCGGCTGCTGAGGAAATGAGTTATTAACCCCATAAAGACATGAAACTATTCTTTAGAATGCTATTTGCCCTGAGGACTAGGTTTACATCAGTTAGTTTGTTCTCAGTGGCTCCCACCAATCCTGCTGGCCTTGTTCACACTGGGGCACTTAGTTTCTGCCCTAACTCCCAATTTTCCGTGTGCCTTCAATTTCCAAACACAATCCGCTCCCAATGGTCTAATTCAATTCTATCTCAACTGTGATGGCCTTGAGTCTCAACGATTTCTCTACCATCTGAATTGGTTCACAAATCAGCGAATTGTGTGTTAATTATCGCTTAAGCACACACAGTGCAATATCGTTCAGTATTGTGGCATGTACCCACATCTTTATTCCCTACGTAGACTGTGAACTTTAGGGGGCAAGCACCAGGTTTCATACTCTGGCAGTGTCCACCCCGAGAAAACCCTGAACACATGTCCAGTACATACTTATTACATGAGTTACAGTTCCCCACAGGGCTGCTGAAGAGAAGGGAAGAACATGATAAGGAGATAATCTGGATTAACTAAGTGAAATTGATCTGCAGAATAGGCTGTTAACCACTCATGTAATTCATGTGTTAGCACTTAAATGTACACCAATTTTGGGGGAATGGTGAAGAAACAAAGTGGAAGTGACGGTGGTGGTGGTGGTGGTGGTGGTGGTGTGTCAACAGAGAATAGATCTGTATGGACCCATTAATTTTGCTTACTTTTCCTTATGAAAGATCTCTCTGTCATAAATAGTGTATGATTTATAAGCTACTATAAACTCACTGCTATATAAAAGCAAAGCTTCTGCCGACAGCTTACTACCAGTACATTACATTTGCAATTTATTTCTATTTTTCTTTTTTTTAATCAAAGCAAATTGTTGTTATTGTCTCTATTTCCTGTAACAGTTATTGCTACCATTAATCTTTTCAATAAATTTTACAGATGCATAAGTCTACCCCCAATACCAGATAAGGCAGATACTCAAAGAAATATAGAAATATTTAAATGAAAAATCAAACAATGTTATGCTGGGGTGGTTGTCTTCTTTTTAAAAGATTGTATTTCAACTCATTTGACCACCCGGAACTCCATTTACACACTCCTATACATTAATTTAAGAAATAATAAGTGATCTGCTCCATAAGGTAAGTGAATAAAATTCAGGACTTTCCATTTGTTCTAGCATTTCAATTTCAAAAGATGAGGGCCCCCAAACTTTGGAAGTAACCAAGATGTCCTTCAATAGGTAATGGAGAAGTAACCTGGTAACTTTATACAATAGAATACTATTCAGCTATTTTAAAAAGAGAGAGACAGAGTAATAAAACCACAAAAAGACATGGAGTGTTCTTAAATGCATATTGCCCAGTGAAAGGACCCAGTCTGAAAAGGCTACATACAGACTGTGTGATTCCAACTGTATGATATCCTGGAAAAAGAAAAACTGTGGAGACAGAAAAAAAGTCACTGACTTCAGGAGCTCACAGGTAAAAAGGGTGGGGTCAACAAACAGATGGGACACAAAGCATTTGGGGGCAGTGAAGCTATTCTATACGATACTGTGGTGGTGGGTACAGGCCATTATACATTTGTCAAAATCCATAGAACACAAAAGTGAACCCAAATGTGAACTATGGGCTTTACCTAATAATAAGGTACAGATATTGCCTTATCTGTTGTAACAAACACACCGGTAAGGTGTTACTAATAGATGAGACTGGGAGAAGGGAGGGGGTTGTGGGGACATATGAGAACACTCTGTACTCTTCGCTCAACTTCTCTGTGAACCTAAAACTGCTCAAAAAATAAAGTCTATTAAAAAAAAAAGATGGGAGTACTTTTTATACGCCATGGGTTATTCATGAGTTAAAGCTTTTCTTTCTTATTTTTTTAATCTCAAAGATAATTGAACATTATAAGGGATAGAGCCATTAGTGACTTGCTCAGATAAATTTTAAAATTTAAATATACAAATAAATGTTATAAAAAACATGTTAAAAGGTCATGTTGTCAAAATATATAAAGCAGTTGGCACAGGATGATTGATAAATATTATTTGAGAAGATGCTATAGCACGCCCAGAATCTGCAAGCTGTCGTGTGTGGGCGCACCAGCTCTCGTCTGCCATCCTTCATCTAGTCTCTCCTTCTCCTCCAGCTTGTCTAAGCAGTGAATGGACTTTGTTTGTTTGTGGGGAAATAAATACCTATTGTTTCATCTGAGGGTAACTAATCAAATTTTTGAATATAGGTCCTGACATCACAACCTGAGAGACTGGCAAGTATATGGAAAGGATTAAGAAAATGAATAAATAAATCATAAGGATAGTTCTAAGCTATTGAAATTAATTTTATGTTATTTAACATTTATTAAGCACTTGGTCTATGCCGTACCATACACTGACAAAATGTTTTTTCGAGCATTCATACGACATTTAATTACCAAATAACTCATGGGTGTCCACCATATGCAGGCATTACCTTATTTATTTCTCATACCTTCATCAAATAGGAGCTCTTCTTATCTATTTTTTCTGATGAGGAAGCTGAGATTTTCCAGCTGAATGAAATTTCCCACGGTCAGACAGTTACGAAGTGGCAGAGCCAGGATTCTGACTTTGGAGCCTAAACTCTTCAATCAGATGCCGTGTCGCCTCATGTCATGCATCGGGCCTGGAATTAGGAAGCTACACTGCAATGCGTAACTTTGTTCTCATGTATGGAACACGCAGGGAGGTAAGTCAAGAGAGAGCTAAGGAAAGAGGGATGAGCATCAAGTCAATCCACCTTAAAAGTTGTATGTTTTTATCACATTTTGGTAAAGTCTTCAAAGTTTTACTTATTTTCCCTTCTCCTGGTTCTACACAGTAACGGCAGTACATGAGAAAATGTTTAACAACTGGCTCTCTGATATAGTAATTTACAACGCTTTACACCGATTCACACCATGTGGTGTAAATACTCCAACATGGCTGATTTCAAGCTGCGAGAGTGACAGAACAGACCAGAGTTGAGAAGAGCCGTGCACCATTACTCTTGTAATCTGGCTCCAACTGTTTATGCCCCATCGAAATGGGCACTTAGCAGACAAGAAGTGATCGATTCCAGAAGGAAACTGTTTTGAAAGTTGAGAGATTTAGGATCTATGATATCTTTGGTACATTGGGCTTTTTCCTCGTCAAATCTGGAGAGAAGCAGCAATTTTCCCCAGTAGATTTTATGGTGTTCTACTCAAAGCAAGGAGGGACCTTGAGTAGTTTCTCAGGTGATAAGCCGATCCTAAAGTTCTAGAATGAAAACAAGGAGTATAGCCACTGCAGAAGCCAGGGACAGATCTTTGACATCGTT
Source organism: Mormoops blainvillei (assembly GCA_004026545.1). Classification (NCBI taxonomy): domain Eukaryota; kingdom Metazoa; phylum Chordata; class Mammalia; order Chiroptera; family Mormoopidae; genus Mormoops; species Mormoops blainvillei. The sequence goes on from PVJD01001757.1 coordinate 22,481, forward strand.
GCTGGATGAATTGCTCAATTAATTCTCCAACTGGTCAGTTAAGGCCTTTAGCATTTCTCGGTAGGGAGAAACAAGTAATGAAAATAAGAAATAAAAATATGGCTTCACTTATATGTGGAACCGAAAAAATGAAGACAAATCAACAAGCATGACAAAACAAAACAGATTCATAGGTACAGAGATCAAACTGAGAGTTGCCAGAGGGGGTGGGGTGGGGGGATCGGTGACACAGGTGAAGGGAGATACAGTCAACAATATTGTGATAAGTTTGCAGGGTGACAGATGGTTCTAGACTTAGTGCAGCGATCCCCCATTGTAATAAATGTCACATCATTATACTGCCTACCTGAAATGAATGTAATACTGTATACCAACTACACCTAAAAACTACTCCTAGGAACTCATCTGTGAAGAACTGTCCTTTAGAATAGACGTTCGGCGTTCCCAGTGAGCGCTGTTACTAAGAACAGTGCCGCGCGGGCGCGGGCCTCTGCGTTCTGGCTGAACACGGCTCCGCCCGGACGGGCTGCTCTCTGCCGCAGCATCTGCCTCCCCGTTCGGTGCTGCCTCGGGGCGCGGCCAGCCAGGAGGGCCTCAAGCACAGGAAGCGTGGGTGTCCTGAGGTGATGCCTGGGGTGGGGGTGCTCTGTGAGCTGAGGAAACTCAACCAAGCCCTTCCCCCTAACTACGGCAAAAACCCAAGCCGCTCACTCCTCTCTGGGCTCACCCACGCCAGGACAGCTTGGTTGCTTGTCATGCTCTCCCCAAAATGTCTCATCCTGCGGGTAATAAATTTCTCTGAATCCTCTGGTTGCATGAGTGCCAACAACTGTTTTGATACCTAAACCAATATTAAATGCGGGACTGATCCCTCCTTGAATGGGGCAACCACAGGCAACTGAAACTCAGACTATCTATTAATACCTAGAAGAGACCAGAAGATCTGTAGAATCTGTGTTATCATGTATTTGTGTGTTTTGGGCCAAGGGAGGGTACAGCTCAGGCTTTCTTAACTTCCTCTGAGTGGGGCATAAAGGGGTTGGAGGAAGGGGGCCTGAAAGCCACCAGTGGTCAGACATCAAAGGTGAGTCATTGCATTTAGCTACTAAAATAGTTAAGTACAATTTTACCCCAACTTAATATGGAGAAGGGTGCGGATAGGGTATAAATGGATGAGAGCCACATGTGCTGGGTGAGTACATGGAAGTTCATTATATTACTTTTGTATTTTGCTATGTTTAAAAGAAAGTGTAGCCGAATCTAACATCAAAACTTCAGCCTCTCATCCAAATTAAGCCTCTCACTTTTTGCCACCGTGGCCAGATTCAGGCTCAAGTCTGAGGTGCAGACTGGGGCATGATCAGTTTCTTCTCCATTTCCCCACTTCTCAGCTCTTCTCTCTGTGTTCCTTCTGGTTGTTCCAGTGCTGTATTGAGAGCTGGGAAGAGGAGAAGGAGGCTGAAAAGGTTATGATCTAGCACTGGTGCACTCCAGACTGTGGAAGATGCCCAAATGCTGAGTTTTAGGTAATTTGCTTTTCTGGGTTCACACAGACTTTCTGAACCCTTGCCCTGGGGTCCTCCTGCAGCCCTAATTCCTAGGTGAGTAATGCAGCCTCTGCTTGGCCATTTACAACAAACACCCGATGCCCATCTTATCCCCTCGAACTGTATGCCTCTCGTCTCTTCGTGCCAGGGTGCCTCACTCCTGGATAGAAGCCCTCCAGAGAAGGGTCTTTGTCAACATGACTCAAGACCAGTTATTTTTTATGCACCTATGTGGCTCAAGGGAGACCTATGACAAGAGTGTTGCTCGCTGAGCGCTCTTGAGGGATCTGCACACTGCCTTCAACCCTCAGACTTGCACAGATAAGAGCCAACTCGAGTCTTGGTGGCCACGCACTCCAGATAATCAAGACGGAATCTGTGAGAACTGAGAGGCCACGGGGCCAGCAGCTTTCTGCCATTAATAAACATCCTTGGAAAGCGGGTCTTCAGCCTCCTCGTCTTGGACAGCCCTTCCCCTCCCATCCCCTCGACTCCTCATCATGAGGGGCTCTCTGGAAGGTCTCCTTACCTATCTTGTGGTAGAACAAACCAGCTCTCTTTTCTTACCCCCAAAGGATAATAAAACCCTGCACTCTGGCAACTCTCCCCAGAGAAAAATCTTCACTCCTGTCTTTCTCACAATGTCTCTCTCTTTTGTAGATGCTCTAGAAGGGGAGTGTTGGGTTAAGGTGGCCAAACTGTGCTTGGATTACCACTTAGCAAATTTTGCCTAAATGCACTAGCATCTCCTTTAGAATATGCAGATGGCGTCCTTTCTTATCAACCTTGGAGGCTCAGCTGAAATTCTAAGGCAACCAGGGAATTCACACTTAGTCTTCCCTCTTGCATTTGCAATCATTTTAAGACAATGTTACTCATGATATTTCATGAAAGTAAATAAATATATTATAAAATGTCTTTGGTGGTTGTTTTGTAAATTAGTTAATTAGTTAAAAATCATATTTTTGGTGAGAAACACTGTAGGTGCATGGCACTGACAGAGAGATGTGGGCTTCAGAGAGAAAGGCTCAGAGTCCGCATCTATGAATGGCTGGATTCATGACGGTAAGCACTGGGAGCTGAAGAGCTCAGTGGGAGTTGGGGAAAGTCTACTTCTTACCACTCCATTGATTACGACTTAGGAAGCCTTTGTTGCATTACATCATAATACAGAACCCCACTTTTTTCACTCTAGATACAGAAAATGAAGACAAAAATAAAAGAACTGGAGGGGAAGATACCAGTGCCCAGTGCCTACCAATGTTCATGTCCAAACAGGAAACACAGGGCCTAGCAAAGCCCAGGTACTCTTAATGGCAAGAGATGAAGCTGAGAAATGTGCCTGTTTGGCATCATTCTTATTTAAAAAGGGTCTGTCACGTCAATTTGCATATAACTCCTATATTGTATTCACTAAGAGAAATAGCCTTTTATCAAACAGTTGTTTAGAAATTTCAAGGAATTGTATACATAATAAAAAATCTTCTTACGTTATATCTTTCAACCATGACGCTTAGAGCAAACCTTTCAGCTGTCGGGTTGGGTGGAGTACGTGTTCTGTACGGCAATGTTCTCTGTCTCTGGGGATCAGAGCAGGAGGTGAACCATCTGAATTCCCTCGTCCTCCTGGAACTGTGTAAAAGGTACTTGGCCCAGAGGGCAGGTTTACACGGAAACACAAATAATACAGTGAGAAATGAAAGGCCTTCAGAGAGCAGCCTTTCGCTTCCCGTCTCTGCGCAGAGTGGGCGGGGCTGCTCTGGGAGGGGCGGGGAGGGCCTGCAGTGGGAGTGTTCTCACTCACCAATCACCAACACCACGCCGCTAAAAAGATCTTTTCTAACAGATTAGGACTGTGCTTTCCTCTGAAGAAGGTCTGCTGCTGCTGCTGCTGTTGTTGCTGCTACAAATAGTAATCATGATGATAGTAACAGGAATAATACTATTAAGTTTAAAACCCATTGACAGTTCAACGCTCACATGTTCTAAGAGAGGGGTCAAAGGAGTGGATGACTTGCCCACACTTGTGGTGGGGCCCGGCAGGAATGCAAACCTCCTGACCACCTTAACCAGTCCCCAAACACACGCTCAACGCACGACCCACCAGGACTGCGCCCCCTGAGCTGAGCAGGTTTCAGGGTTAGTCATTTTTCCTTTATTCTGTCTTAATGCCTCTGAATGTCAGCAAAAGCCAGGAATGAGCAACAGACTCTTCCCAAACAAATCTCTCTCATGCGCTCGTCTTTTGTGTCTGTTTCCTTTGTGTGTCTATCACTGAATAATTCTTCCTGAGCCTGCTCAGATCCTGCTGAATTTCTGAGCTAGAATCAAGGAAAAACAGAGAGCAAAGCTAGCTCGGTGCACATAGGTCTGTGTGACTTCTGGCCTTTGAACATTCTGGAAGGGATCCAAACGTAGACCTTTGTAGTGAAGGAGTAAAGTCAAGAAGCAGAGGAGGGAGAATTAAGAATCACTTCAGGGAGCTTCGATCTTCACTTTCTAGACTGTTTATAGAAATCAATACAACATGCATGCCAATCAAATGAGATGAGGTCTGTGAATAGTTTGAAGCATTTTTTTTTTAACTCCATTGCACAAACAGAAATAAGATCCCATGAGACACTAGGTGTAGTCCTGGCTCACTGACAACTGGTTCTCGTCCTACTCTGCCACCAGCTAGGAGTGGGAGAAGATCATTTCACTCCGGGCCTAGTGACTTCCTCCATAAAGTGGGTACTTCCTTCCAGCTTTAACAACCTACGATTCAGTCACACTCAGGGAGTTAAATGGGATTTCTGGCACTACTGTTTTGTAAGGCTGATTTTGACCTTAGCATATGCAAAACTAAATATAATGCTTTAACTGCATTTCTGTCTCCATTTCTGACTTCTTTTACTAAGCCAAGAGGAGTCTGTTTGCTTCAAAGCTAGACAACCAGGGAGTGTTCGACACGTTCAAACTGTACTGCATTTAACTGCAGTCTCTCTGGAATTGTCTGTGGAAAATCAGCAAGAATCTCAAGCAGAGCTACACTCTTAATAACCAGATAAACTGCAGAGACAAAGCTTGTTATTAAGTGAGTGAAATGAATGAATATTTGGGCTGAAGTATTTCTATTTCAAGTTCTATCAAATGAACAGCAGGAAATTTAAATCTTTTCCTGAGCAAGGCTACTTAGGGAACCAAGGGCCCTCTTCTGACTCCGCTGTACATTCAGAAGAGATTATCACAGGCAGACACCAGGGTGGGCCTGGGAAGACAGGCTCAATGCGTTTCCTTAAAACCCTCTGGCTATGCGGGTGCTCAGCAGTGACCACAAAAACCAGCACTGTCTTTTGTGCACCACATCCCTCCTCACCAACAGAAGAGGATCTGGGAGAGAGCGCCCCCACTGGTCAGCACTGCCTGAGACGTGGCTGTCAGTGATGATTGAGAGGCACACGGGGAGGGGTCTCTAGTTTCGGGTGGTTTTATTTTTAACTGCAGGTCAAAAACCTGCCCTTTTATGACTTGCCCAGAGACCTTTCAGGAAATCCTGGGCCACGGATAATGAAGAGATGATGGAAATTTGTTTGGAGAATCAAATGGGGGTTGAGGGAACCGAGGGACTGCCGTTGATACAGGCAATTTAGTGCATTATCGTAAGCGGAGGGCTAAAGCGATGAGTTGCTAAACAGCGGAGAATTCCTGTTCTTACATCTGTTTGCAAAGAACGCCATGTCTTTAAATCACTCTTCCATACATAGATGACCTTTTCGCAGTGTTAGAAAACAAAAACAAAAACAAAACCAAGTGCTTGGGAGCTAAGCAAACCCATCGCATAAACACCGCAGGACAGAAGTCAGCAGCTCTGGAATGCTGGCTGCCAAGTCGCTCTCAGGAGGCGGCCCCTGGGCTGGGGAAGGCAAGTCGCCTTCTGTAGGTGTTGCGATATGCCCAATTAAAGGGGATATTGACTTGTCTTATGCCAGTCCGAGGAACACCAGTAATGGAGAGTTGTGGATCAACCATGTACACTTGTTAAGTACTAAGGACCAAGGGAACTCATCTGAAGAGGAGGTGGAGTCTGGGTAAGCAAACATCGTAAGTGGGCATCGGGAGGCTGGCTGCTGCTGGACGACAGGCTGGTGGTTGTGGCCTCACCAGCAAGGTGCGTATGGAGGTTATCAAATTACTGGTAGCTAGCTCCTGACTTCTCCAGGACACAACATCTTTTACCTACGGTGGGGGCGGGGGAGTGGGTAACGAATAAGTGTGTGGCAATGAATTTACAGAAACAGAAAAGCCACCCAAAATTATAAAGAGTGCATCCTTCTTAAAAAGCTGTTATTTAATGAGGTTTATGGAAAGAAAACACGTCTCTCTCCTTTCCTGGCCCCTGACAAGCTAGCGGGGGCAGTGGAAAGATGAAGTGACCTAAAGGTTTTCCAACTTGAAAACGAAAATGTTTTTGTAAATTTTAGTTGGGGAACAGGGAATAAGAGCCTCTGTGTGGCACTGAGTAGTTTTTAAAGCACCACTACAAATCATTCTTCGCTTTCACTACCTTCTTTCACAAATGTGGGGAAGACGTCAAATGACTTATGTAAGTCCCATGGCGATTTGTTGGCAGGGTGTGATGAGGATGCCAACTGAGTGGACAGAATCATTGCTTTTCTCTTGGGTGGCACCTTCTGGCTTTTTTAAGCTTTTAAAATAGAGGGGTGATTTTGAATCGATACTCACGCGATGTTCCAATTTGAATAGCTCCTTAAGCCTTTTATTAAAAAACTACTTCTTATAATAAAAATAATATCAATAATTGGCACGATGTATTGATAATAAAGATGATAATAATAACTTGCTGGGCACTTATTATGTGTTGGGAATTGCATATGCTGTCTGCTGTAATGCTCACAGTAACCCTTTTAGGAAAGTAATACTGTTTACCCCAATTTGGAGATGAGAAACTTGAAGCAGTGTTTAAGTAACCTAGAAAACACTGCAGAGCCAGTGCCGGCCGCGGCTTGGCTCGCCCCCGCCCCGCCCCCGCAGTGTGCCTTGCCGGTAGCCGGGCTAGCTTTCTTAAGCACGCACCCCCTGTTCCCAGCTGATTGCTGCCCAAACTGATATCCTACCTCAGGCCTTCTCACCAAGGATGGTTTTACCACCGCAAGAGCCCTGTACCCTGCGCTCCAGAGAACGCCGTGTGGGAGGCCCTGTGCGATTGATGACAACGCCCTGAATACTCCGGCGTAATGGCTAAGAACATTGCATCGAGTAGATCTGGGCACAGTCACTGGCTCAGCAATTGACTAGTGTAACGCGTGTTTAAGTTGCTTACTTAACTTCTCTGAGGTTTGGTTTTCTTTTCTGTAAGTGCAGGCAACCCCACTTACCTTACGGGATTAGTGGGATGTGAACATTAAATGCAATAACTATATAAAGTGCTGGCAGTTAGTAAATCTTCAGTATAATGATGTCGATGTCTGTTTCAGTGAAGTTTTCTGGAGAACTCATCACTGTTTGGCTGTGTCTGCTTTACCTTCTCTTAGCCTTCATTAAAGGAGGGTAATTCATTCAAGTAATTATTGCGGACCAGCTATGTCAGACACTGTGCCAGGCACTTGGAATAGAGAAATAAACATCATCCTTGATCTTAAAAAAAATTACTTGACCAGTCAAGGAGTAGACCCAAAATAATAACAGCAGAATGCGATAATGAAGACTTGGCCATTATACTTGGGAGCATGGAGGAACAGCTAATTCTATCTGGGGGCAGTCAAGAGGTGTTCAGAGATGTGCCGTGAGCTACATAAATACATCCATTTGGCAGATCCAAATCCTATGTCCCCTGCAAGAGGAAAAGATGGCAAAACCACATTTCTCTGTGGTCCTTAATGAGCTTTATGCCAGGGCAAGGCAAAGGTGTCATCTGAGGCTGCCCTTGTCGTTACATTCCCACCCAGGTTGGCCAAAAAAAAGGGACAATAAGACTTCTGTGCCCACCCGGTTAGACAACGATTTCCATACAGCACATAAGCCCAGACTTAAGGTTTCCACTTTGTCTGTTGCTCCTGAGAAGGCTACTTCTTTCACCGTTCAGAGTTTCCATCAGAATGAGCTCAGCTGGAAGAGAAGACAAGAAGCCTCCCTTTCATTGGTCATCATTTGCTTTTACCCTGGCCAATCAAAATACATGTCTCTCATGTAAAATCCGCTTTTAGGTCCACAGATGAACCCAAACCTGGCCGCCCCAATCTTCCCTGCTGCAGTTTCCTTGGCAACCAGCACCCAGCCAGAGAGCTCACCAAGCCACAGCCAGCACACTCCCTGCTTTTCAGAAGAGACCACACCAGGAGACTCTCTCCTGCACAAATGCAGACCAGCTGCCATCACTTTGTATTTGTAGAGCACCTTTTATCTGGGCACCTCAAAGCAGGAGAACGTCATTGTTATTCACATCGTCTGTGTAAGGAATCAGGAGTGAGAAAATCAAAGGATTCTCCAGTGGACTCTTTTGTTCTCCTTACTTTAAAATTTGTTTTAGAGTAATATCCTTGACTTTCCTTCACGGGTACTTTTCAGTTATCCATGAAAATGCTATGCTAAAATACTGGGGTGAAGACCACAGGCTATAGTATGTTTCCCGCCTCAGTACAGCCCCATCGATCTTCCACGGTAATCAAAACGGAGCCCAGCCGATGTCTGAGACAGATGCTGTGATTGTGGTTCATTGCTTGGCTGGGGCTTGTCAGTGAGGAGGGTCCACACTGGGGGAAGAGAGACTTCTCTTCTCTCCTCCTGCCAACCACAGGCCATACCTGGTGAGTTCCTTAGGAGCTTCTAACAAGGAAAAAAAATCAAAGGTCCCCATTTCAGTATGTGAGACTTACCAGGCAGGGATCATTTAGGGCAAGGCTTCTCAAACCCTAGGGTCTACACAAATCACCTGGCAAGCATGTTAAGCATCTGGCTCTGATTCCATTGGCCTGAGGTGGAGCCGGATGTTCTGCATTCCTAACAAGTTCCCAGTGTTGCTGGTGCTGCTGGTCAAGGGACTGGGCTCTAAGCGGGCAGAGTTCAGGCTCCGTGTCTGTAGTCATGAGGGCACACGTGCCCTTGCACCTGCTGTGAATGTGGCGAGACAGGAAAGCACACCTGGCATGCTTGTAGGGTTGTCCGTATTTTAAAGCATTTTCACATCCGTTCCTCTTAGGCAAGCAGGATAACACTAATTAGCATTATCATCCTGGTTTTTCTGCCTAGTGACACATAGCCAGTGAGGCACCAGGTCCTTTTTTTTTCTGTTCTTATTCACCAAAAGGCTAATCTAAATATTTTTGTCATTTATTATAGAATTTTTATCATTATTATAGTATTTGTATATGAATTAGAAAATTATTATTATAAATATTATTAAACATACACAATACTGAAATGCTCTGAACACAAATGGGCTTAAGTTACTAGGAAATTACCTCACAGATCACAGAAGGGTTCACAGAGACATCTTGGGAGAAGAGAAGTTTCTTTACCAGTGATGCCCTCCAGAAATTCCCACACCCATAGTTGAGTGAACTTTGCTGCCTTTGTCTGATATTTTTAAAAAATTATTTATTTGTTTACTTTTAGAGAGAAGGGGAGGGAGAGAGAAAGAGAGAAACAGCGATGTGCGAGAGATACATCAATCGGTTGCCTCTTGCATGCCCCCAATCAGGCGCCTTACCTGCAACCCAGGCACGTGCCCTGACCGGGAATCGAACCAGCGGCCTTTTGGCTCACAGGCCAGCACTCAGTCCACTGAGCCACACCAGCCAGGGCCCTTTGGCCCAGTATTTACCAGCTGAACTCCTAGCTGCAGCTGCTTGAATGGTGTCCTCCACTCCAGATAAAATGCTACCTGGAACCTCAGAATGTGACCTGATTTGGAAAAAGAGTCTTCATAGATTTAAGGTAAGGATCTGCAGATGAGATCAGTCCTGATTTAGGATGGGCCCTACATCCAATGATGTCCTTATAAGAGACAGAAAAGAAGACACAGAGAGATGGAGGGAGGAAAGGCAGGTGAGGACGTAGATGGAGAATGCAGAGATGCTGTCACAAGCCAAGAGCACCAGCAGGCATCAGAAGCTGGAAGAGACAAGGCGGGATTTTCCATAAAAGCCTTGGCGGGAACGTGGCCCCGCTGGCACCATGATTTCGGATTTCTGGCCTCTAGAGCTGCAAGGCAATATGTTTTCGTTATTGTAAGCCATCAAATTTCTGGCAGCCCTGGGAAGCTAACACACAGCTCCTTACAAATCTTTTGTGATTAAAAATGGTTCAATATTGGGGGGTTTCTTCTCTCAGGGCTGCAGATGCCCTGTCCCAGGGTCCCAGTCATTGGCCTGGGTTTGGCCCATATACACCGTGACTGTGGCTGAATGTGGGGGCATTAGCTCCGAGAATAGGGTGATTTACTATTAGATAAATGGAAATGATAGAGATCCTCTGACCAGACACATTTGTGGACTGAAAATGAACTTGCTGTACCCTCAAGGAAGGAGAGTTGCAACTCAGAGTTCATTCAATAAAATAAGGCCTCAATTCATTCTTGATGGAGGTAAAGGCAGAAAAGTTTCGTGCTTGTTTATAAAATATTTATAGTCTGAGATAGTTTTATACCTTGAGAAAGGCTCCTTTGCCACAAGTTTTGTCCTTAACCTTGAGGTTTAGTCAGTTCTTGTCTAAATCTTGCTCACTTCAGGCTTCTACAGTGGCCTTTCCCCCTCTGAAGGTCGTTCAGCCCTTGGCGTCCTCGGGAGCTGCATGAAGCCCTACTGCCATCTTGTGGTAGAGATGTGCCACCACACCCATCTGTTTGGGGAAGCTCCTGGTCTTAGCAACAGAGGGCAGGGATTGAGGTCCTGGCTGGAGACTGAAACCCTTGTTCATAATTTTGAGTTTTTGACTTTTAGCGAGTATGGCAGGGTGAGGTTTGAAACAGAATATTGAGAAGAACCATATAATACAACTCCTGTTTGCCTGTTATTAAAGCAATGGAAATTCACAAACATTGCACAGCCTCCTTGGAGGTAAGGACAGACTATTTTGAATTTCTAATTCTTTTCATAATTCCTCCCCAGCCCAGGCTGCAGTGGTAGCCAACAGGCAGGCCCCTGGGGTGGGAGGATGGTGAGGTTAGAATTTCAGGGGGCTGGCTAATGCCTAGTCTGCTACTGGGCTTCCTGTTACATTTGGAACTGGGAGGCCACCTACCCCTCTGCTGGTGGAACTCTGTTAGATTTCTTGTTTGTTTAACTCTCTAACAACTGGGGTTTTCATGGCCTAATTGCCTAGGAAATAAGATTTACATAGCTCAGAGTCATATTTGGTATACGACTGCTCTTAGATTAAAAGAATTATTCTTTCTTTGTCTCCATCTAGCTTTTTAGAACGGCAGGACTTTCCTGGCTCACCTGTGCTTTTCCCAACCTCCGATAACACTGCCAGGCCAGTTCAAAAGCTCAGGGCTCTGGCTGGAGCAAGAGGGAAGGTTCAGCCCCTGGAAATGGTGGCCAAATACACTGTTCTGCTTCCTAGGCCTGGAACTCACACCTTTCTATTCGAAGTAAGATGTCCCGGCTTGTGCATCACCTGAGAGCAGGGCCTGTTTCACAGACATGAGACTTGTGCGTTCACACGGGGCCTCGTGCTCAGAAGGGCCCGGAAATCGGCTTAGTGTTCCATTGTTGCCATCTTGAAATTCTTTTTTTTTTTTTTAAAGAATTTATTTATTTATTTTTAAAGAGAGGGGAATGGAGGAGCAGAGGGAGAGAGACCTCAATGTGTGATTGCCTCCTGTGCGCCCCCTCCTGGGGACCTGGTTTGCAACCCAGGTATGTGCCCTGACTGGGAATCGAACAAGGGGCCCCTGCATTTTTATTTTTCACTGGGCCTTTCAAATTACTTAGTGGATCCTGCCTGGGAGTTTGTTAGCAATACATAATGTGAGCACGCCCACCTCACAATTCTAAAATTGAATCTAAATTTTAACAAGATCCCAAGCAACTTGTTGCGACATTAAAGTTTGAGAACTTTTAATGGTTGAGCACTGGTCTAAGCTACCTTGAGGTGGCTGGGGCTCAGATGGGGTAGGAGGGCTCAGGTGAGTGAGTGGCAGTTGGGTGCCTGACAGAGAACACAGGGGAAGATCGATATTCTTCTCCTCAGAGCAGAAGAATCAAGACATACAGACCACGGAGCTTGTGGGTGGGGACAGTTGGGAGAGGATTAAACTGGAGGAGAGAGTGGGTTAGGAGACATTGTTGTAAAGTACAGGGAGTAATAGCCTCTTCAAAACAATTTATTTTAGATCTTAGTGACTTGTCACATATTTTGTAAGACTCAATTGTAATTTCAAAGTACAAAAGGGAGGTTGAACAATGACTGACCACTACTTTTTGATTTTGGGATATAACCTGACCAATGTTCAGCTGTTGGCCACCAGGGAACAAGACAGGAATTCCATTGTCAGAGACAAGTAGTTGCTCATCTCCTCATTGTTTTCAGCTCTCAAACAGTGAGAGGCGAGAGCTAATGTTCCTTTAGCTCTCAAAGTCCCTCCCTGTGCCTCTTTCTCTGAACAAGCGCACTTTGCTTTATAGCATCAGGAGGTTTGAACATTTACAAAAGAACAGATTGGAAGAGTCTTTGGCCTCAGGCTGGAGTTGCTTTCAGAAGAATAAGACATTCCCATAGAAAAGGCTCCAATATGCCAACCAGTAGAAATAGTGGTGGTGGACTTACAGGTTCAAATCAATTTATAATTTAAAATTATACCATTGCAATAACTGTGAAAAAAATTTAAATAGGTTTTTTTGGAACCTGGTGTCAAAGGCTACTCTGGAAAGGTTACCCTTGGAATTTTAATGAGCACATTTCCAGGGCGGAACTCTCCATATTGACATGCATAGGCTGAGGAATCAAAACACCATTTTTGATTTGATAATACGTTTAGATAAAGGAAAAACAAAAGCAAAGCAAAACAAAACAAAGTAGGATTGTTTTTGGAGTACAAGCTGGAGAATCACATTCAAGAATAACCTTGGCTACAAGCAACCGAAAAGGATAGATCTTACCTTTGTCTCTCAGCTGAAGGAGGAGCTATAGACCCCTTGAGCATTATAACAATAGCCGTGTTGGGAGTAGGTGAAATTTTTATGTATATCAAAAAGAGATCAAGCTTTAGTAAACTGAGAAACAGCAATCTAGGAGAACATGGAGCTATCAATCTTCCCAACATTCATTCGTTCAACTCTCTTGTTTTTTTGGACACATTGTATGTGCCAGGTGCTAAAGCACTAGTTCATGTCATTTTTTTTTTTAATTTGATCCATTTGGAAAGGATTTACAGAGAGTCTCATCAAGCTATTTTATTATAACATTATTGGAAAAGGGCACAGAAAGAAAGAAAAAGTACATCAGCCGTGAGCCCCACCACAGCAGACAGGAGGGTGTGACTGCTGAGCGTGCTCTGAGTAGCCAGTGCCCTGTAATGGGTTGTACTCTTTCTGTAGAGGCCCCAGGAGGAAACAGGAGGTCCATGATCTTTGATGAGAAGAAAGGGAAATGCCCTTTTACTCTTTTTTTTTTTTTTTTACCTCTAATTGAAAACTGGGCATTTCTTCCATGGTTACCGTAGGCTACCAGTCACAATAGCAAGCAGTTCCTGTGACGTTGTTGTCAATAAAGTTACAGACATTTTTATATCACATTAGCGTTGCTGCAGATATCTTGAACTATCATTTTTGCTCATCGCCATTTCGAACATATCCTGGGTATTGGGTCTTTCACCATTTAATACTTCAGTAAAGAAGTCATATCTATGAGTACGGCCCAAATTTGTTTTTAAAGGTTTTAAATTCTTCTAACATAATTGGTTTTTTTCAAATCCTATATACTTTTTAAGTGAGCTAATGAGCTTCATATCATTCTGAGAAGGAGTCTAAAGGCTTTACCAGGCACTATACTGGTCCAAAGTATAAAAGGTTAAGAGCCCTGTGGGAGAAGAAGGCGTAAGTCTGTCTATAGAAGGAAAGGCTTTTCCGGACATTATATAATAAATTGTTGAACATACAGAAACATCATGTGCATGTATTTGGAAAAACAAAGATATTGAGTGATATATTGAAAAATATCTGGCAAAATATATAGCTGATTTTTTTAAAGAATTTTTAATTAACACAATAAAAAGCAAAGGCAAAACATTAGAGAAAAATTTGGTGACTTTATGGTGGAGTGAATATGATGGCAGGAACAAGTCCATGTGACCGCGTGTGTACTTTCTGGTGATTTTACTTAGTGTGTTGGTAGAACTTGGGAAATCTAGAGGAATGAAGAGAAAACGGAACACATACTAACAAGCCATGAAAAACTTCTGGAGCTTACGTTCTAGTGTGTGTATATCAGGAGGGCAACATATACTCATACGGGTGTGTCCACTGTCCCACCAAAGGCACAAGGATTTCCTACAGTCCTCCTTTCCAGTCTTTTGTCTTCTCCACTTGAATTGTCCCTGTAGAATGTGTACACTTACTGAAGGCAGGGACTTCATCTACCGCCATTCTGCGTGCGGTTTGGTTTGGGCACATATAAATTTATTTATCTACTGTGCCTCCTTCTCGGATGTGGGTCCTTCGTGAAGTCACAGTGGCAGAGCAGCATGTCATTCACGCACACGTATTGGCTAGATCCTCCTTGAGGAGCAGGGGCGATCCCCGAGGGGGAACCAAGAAGAAGGGTGACAAATGTTTACAAGGTGGGATAAGGCAATAAAGCCAGCGTGGAACATCAGATCCTTATAAAAAATAATGAGGATCATGGCTAGGAGAAAATGCGTTAAATCTAAGTGACGAGGTGATGCTGGAAACTGGCGGAGAAATAGGTAAGAGGATTAGGAGTAAGGAGATTCGGACTCCAGGGGTGTCCAACCTCTTGGCGTCTCTGGGCCACACTGGAAGAATAAGAGTTGTCTGGGGCCACACATTAAATACATTGTGACACGTAATCACAGAACAGAATCTCATAATGTTTTAAGTAAATGCACATTTTGTGTCGCACAGCATTCATAGCCATCCTGGGCCCCACGTGGCCTGTGGGGCGCAGGTTGGACACCCCGGGACTGTGGGTTCATTCAGTTTTTCATTTATTTACCCATTCATTCATTTATTCAGCTATCCATCCAACAAATATTCACTAAGCACCTACTATGTGTTACGCTGTTCTAAGTGCTGGAGATGGAGTGCATGACAAATTTCCTGTACTCGGGATGAGTGGAATAGCTGGGTGAAGGAGCTGTGAAAGGGGCCGATGACTTCTGAGTACCTCCAAGGAGAAGGAACTCTGCCCATAGATGCAGGGTCATGGAACCTCCTTGGGAAGCAAATAACTCTGAGGGCCCACGGACTGACTCTGGGAGCTCTGTGGGCCGGGGAATCAAGCCTGTCAGTTCAACCCCACGATGCAGATATTTGTGATCAATGCAAAACTAGGGGGCACTGTTGCATTGGGACTGGGGACGATGAGACATGTCCAGGTACTCGAGTGATAATTTTACCCTGGAGACAAAGGATAAGTCTGGGCTTGGCCAAAGACAACTGTGTGTTGTCTCCTTTGTTCATACTCTTCCCGAACTGCATATGATGTACTCAAGAGGTTTGATGTGCAAGTGGGGACTGCAGTCGGAGGAGGACACGGAGGGGTGAGTGAGCAGAGAAAACGTGCAGTGGTTTCAGGGGATGGAGAATAATTTACCTGCCTTCCTTCCCCATGGCTGCAATTCCCCCAGTAATAGCACAAGTGCTGGAGAGACCGTGCTGGCCAGGAACCGCCTTAAGGTGGAGAACGGTCTGGGTTAGAGGTTTTCCCACTTGGTAGACTCTTCATTCGTGAGGGTCTAGCTCACCTGTCAACAAGCACTAACTGGGAGATGCACAGCGTTTTGCAGGGCAGGCTCTGGAGCCACCTAGACCGTGGTCATATCCCAGCTCTGTCACTAACTGGCCTCTTGCTTAGCTTCTTCAAGCCACAGGCCCTTTAAGAGAAATTGGGGGCATGAGAATACTTAATGCATAAGACTGCTAGGAGATTGAATATAATCCCGTAGCTAATTCTAATTAAATATGTTATCGCAATTTTAAAAGTGTAACGATCTCTCTTAATAGGTAGAGTGCTCCTTTAAGATAGGTTTTTTTTTTCTTTTCCATTTTTATATCCCAAGTACTTAATACTAGTACGCAACAAAGCCCTTAATGATGCTTGTTAAGTATAATCAGATCATATCTCATGCTGGGACGTCCAGAAAGTAGGTTGTCAGGGTAGCATGGAACCAGGAAGACTTAGCAAAATTGCTTTTCCTCCAGTTACTTCTCATCATTGTGGGTCCTGAAGTCATAGTGCAGATTTATCTGGCTCAAAGAGAAATTTCTGCTTTTCTGTCTAGAAAAAAACTCCCAAGCTATATCCGGTGCGTCCTCTTTCAGTGTGCCCCTACCCCGGTTCTGTGCCACTGTACCACCTGTCTGTGTTAAACCGCTCTGCTCCAACAGTGTGTTGTCAACTGGATCCGTCAGCTGTTTTAGTCTCTTGCCGACCCAGTCCAACAGATAATTTCACGTCTTGTAGACTGAACAACTAGTTGACTCGATAGAGTAAAATTCAGGCAAATGTTTAACAAACTTTAAACAATTGAGGTAGTGGCATGTTTCAAATTTCCTTATTGTCTCAGATTTGATATTGAGTTAGCTGTATTGATTTTTCTTGATGAAGTTAAAGCCAGTGTGGTCTATAAAAATGTAAGGTCTCTTAGAAGGTGTGAAGATCTCAGCAGTTACTTCACTGCCAAGCAACATGAAATCAGTGCTTCCCAACCATTTGTGAAAATGATGATTATGAAATCTATGAACACACTATTGGAGAACTATTATGACATTAAGAAAGCCAGTAATTTCTCCTTTGACATGTCACTTTTAGAGACACTACTATATTTGAAAATATTATTTTCTAAGGTTCTACTGAAGGTGATTTAATGTATTGCTTGGTTTGTTAAGTCAACCTACTCTAAGGCAAGGTTCTACAAATCAGTCAGGGGCTCAGAAGAAACAGATGGACAGAAGACGCAGAGGCTCTGATAAGAGGCGTGGCAATCAGTATTTCGGTGTGTCACACGACTTGAAATGGTTTGGCAATTGGACAAGAGAGTCACCTCTTTTATTGTCACACTCACACAGCAGCAGAAAAACAACCTTCCATTTCGTTCTTACTGAGATTTATTGTTTTTTAATAATGCCACTTTTCAGAAGTATAGTCATGTGCTCACTTAGACAGGCTGACAAAGTGAAAACTTGTACGTGATGCAAAGTACCCTTTGGGCCATAGATTAAGACAAAGATAGTGCAGTGACAAGTCATCAAGTGCCCGCAGCAGACAACAAATCCCAGCCCCCCCTTCCCGTGATGTTGCACCATAGAACCCACAGTGGATGTTTGGGCCAAACATAGAACACAGATGGCTACCGACTGACATGAAAAGTAAATTTTATTAAACATGTTTACATACATGAGTTGGAAGTTCATTTAAAAGCACAGGGAAGTGTTAAGACAAGTGGTCAAAATAGAAAGATACTACCCAATTATAATTAGTTGGTTGTTGGCCACTAAGACAGAACGGAATCTAGTAGAAGTGCACCAATGCTTCAGTTCTTCCTGCTCAGCACGGTGAGGAGTGGCCAGTCTGTGCCCTGTGCGATGGTGGGCAGGGAACGCCGGCATGTGTACATAAGGGTAAAGAATTCACTTGGTGCAGGCAGTATGTCTATGGAGTAAAACCTAGTGTGTACACAGTGTCTACATGTGTTACAGCCCCACAGTTGGAATCTACACCAAAATATTAATTAGAAGGAATTTGGTCCATACTACATCACGTTTTCCAGAGGGTAAAAAATAAAGTCCATCTATAGACATTTCACCCCAGGCTCACAGACGGAGCTTGGCGAAAACCTGCAAAATGTCTATAACAAAAATGGATGGCTTAGATTTCTTGGTTATTTCAGTATAGTAATTAACGAGCAAACTGTACAAGTACATGCAACATACAAGTGAGCCTATGTGGAACTAACATACATTATTAAATAACCTTTTGTTTCTTTTCTTTTTCTTTTTGTTTTTTTTTTACAAAACGTGCATGCAGCTTTGAACAGTTCCAAGTCATGCTGCTCTATGTGTGTAATCACAAAAGTTGAATGGCCCATAAAAGGAGGGAGAACATATGCCCCTGCAGAGTCTGCAGTATGTAACACGCATACAGAATGTCACAAGGGAAATTCAAGGCCAAGAAAAACTCAGATGAAGAAAATGCAAATTGAAATTTGACTTTGTTTTATTCCCATCCCCCCCAAAGTAAGATAATTTGCATTAAAAAATCAAGCTTTGTGCTTGCATCAATCTCAAAGAAATGTAAACTAAAATTTGACAAAAACATTAGTTTAGTGCAGAATATTTCAACTGGAATTTCCAGTGGAATATCGAATAGCTCGTACCGTGCTCTTTCCAGGGCAGATGGGTGTGTCTACACGGAGACAGGGCTGAGAAGCCTGGGCATAGCTGGAGGTGTCTTAGGCTCAAATCCATTTCTAGCCACCATTTTGGGAAGTCAAAAGTGTGGTTCACACACATGAACATATACTTTTTTTTTTTTGTGAATATCAGGAAGAAAAAGGCATTACAAGGAGTGTTTCCAAAGTACGATTACGCAGTCAGTTTTGGATCTCAGCATGAGTTGCAGATTGGCTTCCTTAAAAGTCTCCCATGCAAAACAATGGAAAGCACAAATTAATTTTTTAGAATGCAAACAGATAAGCTCTTCATTAAAAAAAGTGAGTCTGTGATTACTTCATTTGGAAGATAACTTTTTGTTTTCTGGGTTTGACACATAAGACTTTGAAGAATTATAAAATGAAAGCCCTTCATGGGCCTCCTCTTGTCTAGTTGTTGAACGCTTTGGGCAGATGCTACAGAGACTGCTTCAGCCCTTTTTTTGGTGCTTTTGGAAAAAGAAAGGAAGGGTCTCTGTCAGCATCATGAGGCCTGTCATGACACAGCCAAAAACTAGTGAAAATAACAGACACAGCAAAAATAAAACAGAACAAACCCAAAACCAACAAATAACACACAAAGAAACAAAATACAAAAGAACGAAACTTCTTAAACACCAGGGAAATGACACTGCTTGTGGCCTGTGTAGGGACGTGTAAAATACAACATTCACAGAGTGAGAGCTTCCAGTTTGTCCTATTTGGGGGGTGTGTGTGTGTGTGTGTGTGTGTGTGTGTGTGTGTGTGTAAATTTGAAGTTTCCTCTTTTTCTGTTTGTTAGAAGCATCAGTGACTCTCACTAGCACGTTGGTTCTTACTGTAACTTCAGAGACTGCCTTGTTCTGTCATACGAAGCCGGGTTTGACACAATTGGGACACATTATTGAAAAACTACTACAGGCAAAACACAAGTTGATTGTCTCCAACAATGCTTTTGATCATGAAATATCTGATTCAAATTATTATCTTGAAAGGTAGAGTTTTATTGGAATGACTCTGGTATGAGTTCACTATGATCGAATGCAGGGAGGCCCAGTTGAACTTTCCAGAGATGATTGGGAAGCCCGGCGGGTTAGGGGAGTGAGTGTGGGATCCACCAGTGATGACGGTGGGAACAATTTGTACCATCCGATTACCATACTGGACAGGTCAAGTTCTTCCAACAAGATCTGAGCCACTCCCATAAAGCATTTATGGTCCATTCTGCCATAGTCTCCCCAGACAATCACCTGTAGAGGCAGAGAATTGCAATAAAACTTGAATTTCTCTCTCTTTTACATTAGAAGAGTTGAAAGCAACTATTCTGTAAAAGTGGGCCAGACACACACACACACACACACATAAATTATATATATATAAAAAAACATGTTTAAGAATTGATACAGGAGTTTATCAATAAACTCAACACCTTCTTTCGTAACCACTATCTAGTAAGCAACGGGCAGGGTGATAGACAAAAATTAAAATTTGTGTAAGCTAAAAAGGCAAAACAACCCAACCCAGTGTATGATGGAAGGAGTGCATGATGAAATATGTATAAAGAATGAGAATATTCGTTACATTCCTTTTATATTATGGACTTGTTAGTGAAGGGGTAGGTTGAAACTAATTGCAAGCTGATGTCTTTTGAGAACTGGCCTGACAATTCTGACTTGATCAGATCACTAATAAGTCGGTGAACTCACTCACGGCCTGGGTCAGTGCCTGCTGGTGTCAGACAAGCATCCCATCACACTGACTCCTAGCCTCTACTTTCCAGTCCTCTGGTTATCTGTGGAGGTTCTCAGCTGAACTCGTTCACCTGCTTTCTACAGGCAGGGGTGGTGACTCTTGCCTTTTCAATCGTCTGAGTAACTTTGCCAAATCATTTAATCTCTGTGGTCCAGAGACATCATCTTTAAAATGGAGATAACGATTTTTATTGCACATAGTGGTTAAAATGTTTCAAAGGGGCAATGCGTGTAAGCACTGAACAATGCCCCCGCCGTCCCGCCAGCCCTGAGTGTTTGCTGGTCCCTGTGCACTTCTGTTTTCCTTTCTTTTCTTCCTTTTTATATCCCATGCCTGGCACGCGGTAACGCTCAATAAACAATGAGTAGCATCATTTGCCTTGATAACTATCTATCACCTGTCTATCTATCTACCATCATCATCATTTATCAAGTAGGGGCAAGGGTGGAAAATAGGGCAAAACTAGAGAGGATAGAGAGAAGGAAGAAAAGAAGGGAGAGAGAAAGTAAAAGTTTTGCTTTCCATTAAATCCCTATATATTTTTAACACTATACATTATTTTTGTTGTAAAGAAACAATTTGCTATTCTTTCCACTCAAAGATATTATATGACATTTCTCCCTACTGATCTTCATTCTCTTCCTGTTTGACCGCCTCTTTGGTGTTTACATGGATAAAGTGGATTTACAGTGTAAAACGTTACACAATTACTGACCTGAAGAACTTTACCCTGTGGACTTTCGTCAAAAACCAGGGACTGTTGATACAAAGGATCAAGGGTTTTTCGTGCAATTCTTGTCTTCTTCTTAGCTATACAGGCTCCGTTTTCCAAAAGATATACTTTGACATATGGAGCTAAACAAAGATAGTATTAACATATAAGAAGTTAGTCCTTTAAGTAAAATTGATTTTTATTGCAGAATGCCTTATTAGAGATATGGAGATGCTTATTGAAAGCTTTTCATTGACTATTTAAATCATTTAAAATTTCCAGTGCTCATAAATTCTACTTCCTAACTCCCACATGTTACCATCACTGCCATTTTCCTCATTTCAAATAAATGTAGCCAAAGTTACCTTAAGACTTTGACTTACTTGGGGTATAGATGGAATTACAATTCAGATTTATATCTTAAAGCTCACTGTTTCCTTTTATTATTAGAACTAATTTTTTTCACTTTTTCATCTGTAACTGTATAAAAATTGATACAAGCTAAGAAACAGTCATAACTAAATATTTCTTAATATGACAATATTATTCCTAATACTTTCTGACAGAATAGTTGTGCAAAGATTCATTTTTACAGACTCAAAGAACATAGAAAAACTGCCTTTTTAATCAATCAGATGATAAAAAACAGAGCATATAAAATTCCAATGCAGCAAATGTTTTGAGCTTTTTGCCTGTGCAGGATTTTCTTGTCCAAACATCTTTCCTTACCAGGTGTAGATTTGGAGCCAGGTTTTTGCGTGAGGCTTCGTGCTCTGATAACTTCAACTTCTAATTGGCCCTTTTTATCCTCCATTCCAATTTGTATATCACCTGCAAGTGGATGGGAAGCAAAATGTTTCAGTTTCTTTGCAATTGTGTGCAGTTAAAAAATAGAGGCCCATAACAAGCTCCTAATTATGATCTTTATGATTCTGACAAAACTAATATTTAGAATCCCTCAAGCCCACTCTTCTCTCCCTGCCTTCAAATCAGGTTTTGAAATGTTTCTCTTTATTTTTCTGGTAGTACGCCATCTTAAGAGAGTCCCATATTATTTTACAATTTGCCTACTGACAACAATACTGAAATACTTAAGTGATTCTTGTACTCTAATAAGATTTCTTATCCTTATGTCATCTAATATATAATACTTCTTAATAAAAAACATAATTTATCTGTATTTCTACTATCTAAAGAAACCACCATTAGTGTTTTGATGAATGCCTTAGTAACCCTCCCATCCTTCCTCCTCCCTTCCTTCTTCTCCATCCAGCCATTATGGCCACATGTCCTCCATTTATTGATTGTCTGGACCACTACATAGGTGTGTCGTTACCTATTTAACCATATCCCTGTTGATGGAAATACAGGTTATCAACATTGTTGCTGTTATAAACAGTACTATCATGAATAGCTTTATAAAGAATTTTTGCACACTTGGTCAATTATTTCTTGAGCATAAATTCCCAGATTTTAAATTACTGGGTCTGCTTGAATGGGCATTCAAAAATTTTATGCATATTGAGAAACAGTCTTCAGGAAGGTGGTGCCCGTTTGCACTATCACGGAAGAATTACAACCCACCAACAGCGGTATTAGCAACATGTTTAATTTTTGCCAACCTGAGGGTTAAAAAGTTGTGATTTGCATTTCCTTATTAGGAAGGCTGAACATATTTCTAAGTATTTTCAATTTATATTCCTTCTCTTAGGTCTTGCCTGTCATGTCCTCTACCCATTTTTAATAAAATGTTCTTTTTCTGATGGATGTGATACTTTGTCTCTGAACATGTTAAACGTGATTACACCTAAGTTACTTTCAGTTAGTCAAGTCGTCTCTAATTTTTAGTTGTGAATTCCCTTTATTTGTCAGGTCAGCTGATCAACTTTGTGGTTCTGGATTGTTCATTAGTTTCAAAATTCTGTTTTAGACCTCAGCTCTTGGAGGTCTCTCAATCTTTTTTGTTTTTGTTTTAATCACATATACACATGGTTTAATGAGTCAAACTTTTCTATAAGACTTCTTTATTAGTATAAAAGATTCCTATTCTCTCTGCCAACTTCCTGCCTTTCAAGGGTCTCTGCTTTTGTAATTTTCAAAATTTTTATCTGATTTTTTACTTTTTGTATTTGCCCCTATATCTCTAAATACTATACTTATATTATCCTATTTTCTTTGTTTTAATATTATTATACCTTATAATTTTGATCTATCGCACCTCTTTATTATTCCCACCACATGCTAGATACTTCCTGTCACCCTTATGTCCCAGTATTATTATTTATATTATTATGATTATGTAACATTACCTATAGCTAAGTGAAATACAATACTATGATTATTACTTCCAACTTCTTGGATAACTCGTCCTTTTCTCTATACTTAATAAGTGTCTTTTAAGAAAGCATTTGCTTACATTTTTATGTACATATCACTAATTCAACCCCTCACTCTGTCCTGGTTGCCTGCCTCTTCCATAAAGTCAAACTACCAGGCGTTCTATAGATTTTAACCTTATGAAACCTGACGTGCTGCAATTTGGACCAACTACTCCGAGAGCTGCAGCTGTCATCTGTAGGGTTTCCTTCACTGACCATCATTTCTCTCTGTGCTGAGGCATTTATTTACTGGATCTCATCTTCTTCTCATTTTGGTTCACAACTTTTAAAGTTCACTTCATTCATTTTGTGGAAGTACACCCTCCAGTAGCTTTCTAAGCAATGCTGGGTATGAGGGAAATGTTTTGAGACCTTTCCTGTCTGAGTTTTTATTTACTCTAGCCTGAAACTTACTTGAAAATTTGGCTGGCTATTGTACTCTATGCTGGAAATCAACATTACTCAGAATTTTGAAAGTGATGCTCAGAAGTCTTCTAGCTTCCGATATCATTATTAAAGAGCCCAATGAACATCTGATTTGGATAGCTTTGTGTAGAATTATCCTCTTAGGAAACCTGGAGGGTTTTCTATTAATTTCTGGTTCTGTAAACTTCCATGATGATGTGTCTCTGTATTGACCTGTTTTCATGCAGTTTTCCTGAGTACTGAATAGGTCCTTTCAAACTGGAACTCATGTTCTTCAGGAAATATCTAGTACACATGCTACATTTCATTTCCTCCATTTGTTATCTTTCTTTTTACTTCATCTAGTATGTATTTTGCTAGCAGACATTTTCAATTTACCTGGCTTTGGTTTGATCCTTTGGAAATTCTTCCCATACCAAGAGTATAGAAATATTATCTGAAGTGTTTTCAGTATTTTCCAATATCTTTCTCCACCTCTTATTTCTCTTCACAATTTAGTCAAAATATTATTTTTTTAAAGTTTCAAAGTAGGAAGGCAATTTCATTATTTCACATAATTAAACATTTATGCCAATCCCCTTTATTGAATAATCCATTCTTTTTTCCATGCTGTGAAATACTGCCTTTTATCCTACATTTGGATCTGTTGTAGATGCTCTAACTTGACAGGGGTTTTCTGATCATTCAAAGATGCTGGACTAATTTTATTAATTTTGCATAAGGTCTCAAGTTAGAAAAGTACATTAGAAATTAGAATGGTCATTTGAAACCAACAATACCCGAGCTGAAATGTTACTTTTCACTCGCATTACTATTATGCTACTTTCAATGACCCCGTCAGCCAGGAAATACCACTTTCCCTGTAGAAAAAATGATTCTTACCCATTGCAGGGGTGGCAAGGGTTTGACGGCCAACAAGCTGGGCTGGTCCCAGTCCATCAAGAAAATCACTGAATTGACTGTCTGCCCCTAGTCGCACTCCAGGAAATATTAAGCTATTAGCAAAAGGACAAAAATCAAAACATTAGATATCCTAAAACTCTTTCCATTAGTTTCCACTTGATTACTAATTCTAATCATGAATCATAAATACTGTTTAGACGATTGGTTTACTTACTGACCGCAGTGCCTCTGAACCAAGCAAGCGGAAGAGTGAGGTTTGGCGCTGACTGAGAGATCGAGACTCTCGGATTTAAAGCTGATGTTCTATTCAGGAGAGCTCAGTTACAGTTTTTAATATAGTACATTTTCTAAGCACAAATAAAAATCCCTACATAAATATATCACTGACATGAAATATAAGATGTAAGTTTTTATATCAGGAAATTTACATAAATAATTGCCCATAAACATTGAGTAACATTAATGCTAAGCTTAAAAAAAGCCTAATAATTTCTTAAATATTATAGCATAGTACATATTCTTATTTACTAATAAAATGTTTAATTTATTCATTTTTATTTACATTTTTATATTATCTGAGATTTTTATTAGTACAAATGGAAATGAGTTGATTAAAATATCTGTTTCTTACTCCATCATGACTGCCTGAGTTTCCTGAGCTAGAAGCTTCGCCAGAGCAGTGATTATGCTCTTGTTGTTTACTGGTGTATTTTGGGTAACAAGGACCAGGCTTGTAATGTAGTTGGACTTCAATGAGTATTTTTGAATAAGCAGATGTCCATAGTGATTTATTGTTTCCAACATGTTTCTACCCATATTATTTCCTCACAATCAAGGGAATTAAGGTACATATTGTCATCCCTTCCAGAGGCTGTGAAAGTAAGCCTTTGAGAGGTTAAGGGGCTTCTCCATGGGGGAGGTATTATTCGACTTGTTAATTTTTATATTAAAAAATGTAAATATTATTTGACTTGCTAATTTTTATATTAAAAAAAGGTAAATATTATTTGACTTGTTAATTTTTATATCAAAAAATAATGTCTCCAGTCTTGTATTTGCACATTGTTTTATAATACTTCATCATATATTGGTATTTTTGTCATCAAGCTTATCTCCATAACTTTTACTCCTACTGATTTTTGTTCTTAGCTATATCTTACTAGGAATATGAACCCCAAATCACTTGATCAAATTAATGAATTTACTAGTTTTAGAATGAGAAAGCATATCATAAGTATTAACTTGGCATAATTTTATTTCATTTTCTGAATAGAAAAAATTCCAGTAAAATAAAATAAACTATTAATAGTAGATTGGTAAATGAGATATTTAAATGGTAATAAATGAAAAATTATAAAGAATTTGTACATGGTCAATCCCTAAGTAATCCATTACAGAATTATAATTACTAATTTGTAAGATCTATTACCTCAGTAAAAGTTCAGTTTTACCAGAAAAATTCTCAAGCATAGGAAAATTCAAGTTTTGTATAGAAATCTATATGAAATTGTAAAAAACAAATCATATAAGCAAAACAAAAATCTAGTTATATTTTTAAATTAATTTAAGAATGAACTAAAACTCTTTAATCAAAAAAAAAAATTAATGAGGAAGATAGATTCTGATCTTTTATCCTAAGGTGAAAATGAATTAGTGATGTTTTATAAACAAGAACATATAAGTTGCTATTATGAGAGTGTTATACTTGCAACCTAGAGCCCAAAATAGTTTGCAGAAAGGTAGGATTATGGGAAATTAGTTCCTCACTTCTAAATTTTAATTCAGAGTTTGATAACCAGGCCAGACAATGAATCTCCCATATGAAAGAATCCATTAAATGTGACATATCTAAAATAAACATCCATTAATGGACTACTCTGAGCTTTTCTGGATGGTAGAAGTCAGTTTATTTATGTTAACACGAAGTTGTTATTCCTGTGAAAGTTCTGGGCAACCAGGTAGGTAGGGAGGTATGTCTGGGACCGGCTAGCTGCATGAAGAAGCTGCACAATAACCCTTGGTGGCTCTGTTATTTCACCTATGACTACAAATTCGCGGTTCTAAGGCCACACAGATGAGCCGACATCACTTACTTGCCCTCAGAGCTGTAACTGTTGATGCTGCCGTCAGTGGACTCTCGGCTTGGTTGCCTCACCATCTTCCTCATTTCAGCTGCCATTCCCGTTTCCGTGCTTCTCTGTATGGTACTTTTTAACTTCTTGTGGCCGGACTCTGGCAGGAGAGAGTGAAAGAAACTCTAAGTTCTGTAGAGACAGCTTCCTGAATATTGACTCTGCAAATACAATAGTTAATTATGCACACAGTTAAAAGCCAGAGAAATAATGTCTAGGAGAATAATCCAATTAATAAAATAGTTTTGCCAAAGTGTGCTTTGGCCGAGAGGGGAAGCAGCAACGTCAGACCATTGCTCCCATTCCAGAGGCTGCCTGGGTCTCCGTGGGCCACAAGAAATTCATTGCGTTATTGCTGCTGAGGCTGTGAACGTCAGTGAAAAACTGGATCTGGCGCTGAACTGTTATGTAGAAAGATAATTCTGAACGACCTGATGGGAATGCTCCAAGTGTGTGGGAGCAGGCCTCAGTGTGGACACCCTGTCCTTTAAAGGAGAAGAGGCCCTTGCAGCCAAGCACGGAAAACAGCAGTGTTGGTACCGCCACGTATCAGCAAGCCTCTTGAAGAGAAACTTTAGTATTTTACCTAATGATTTCTGCAACACTTTAATGTACCTAATCTCATTTAAGATGGTATGTATGTTACCTGTGTAGGTAGAATAGGCATTATCTTAATTCCAAAGCTTCAAAGTTATCTCATGGCCTTTTGACTCTATATGCACTGTGAATTATACTGGCTGATCATTTTCTTGATAAACTCTCAGTTCAGGGCAACTTCCCTGAGCCCCATTGACATGAGTTAACCAGTATTCTATTCATAGCACAGAAATGAAATTCTAAAACATTTGATTAGAGCAATATCAAAAGTTTAGAACAACTATTAGATTTTTAATATCTACCATGCCTTTTTCATCGATACATTCTATAAGCATTTGTGGTTTTATTTCAATTTTTCATAAAGTATTATTTAATATCCATTAAGAATATATGAACAATGCTCTCTATATGTAACTATATGAGGAGGGATGGCCGCCAAACTGGAATTATCTTCTGGAGGGAGGGCCCCTTGTTAGTGCAGGCTTCCCCGGATAGCTGCATGTTCTAGGAGCCCATCCGTATTGGTGCACCAGCCAGCATTGTGAGAGGCCGCGTTTGGCTTCAGTGAAATTTTTGAAGACTTTTCAACATGTTTGCCCATTTCATGATGGGTGGTTTATGAGCACACCTGCCCACACCACACTGAGTGTTCAGTAGTTTTTGACCAAAAATGGCATGATCTCTATCCGTCCCCCTCCCTATTCACAGGATCTCATGCCCAGTGACTTTTTCTTTTGTTTTCCTGGATGAAAAAAGTCCTCAAAGGGAAATGTTTTGCTGACACGCAAGAGGTGAAACAAAAGCGGCAGAAGCACTAAAAGGCATCAAAATCTACGAGTTCAAAAACTGTTTCTGAGCAGTGGAGAAAATGTCTCAATAGGTACATTGAATCAAACGGAGAGTACTTTCAAAGTGACTGATGTTTAAACATGTAAGAATAAATACACAATTTTTTATAAATAAATTCTGTTTTTTGGGTCCCCCTCATATACATAAACTACATATACACATAAATATACACATAAACTTCTCAATTTTCATAGAAATCTCTGTGAAGCAGGTGCTAAAACACTGTTAAATAAACCATGTGAAAGACTACATGTTTTCCTCCAATTTTAGTTCATCGCAACCCTTTTGTAAATTGTCTAATAGAAGATATAATTGGTTATGTGATGTGGACTCAACACTGAATATTCTCTACAGAAGAGCCATGGTGATTCCTTAAAAACGGAAGTCTGAATATGATACTTCTTTGCTCAAAATCTTGTAAGGGTTTATCATCAAAGTTCAAAGAAAATCGAAAATTGTTATCATGGCCTGCAAAATGCCATAAAAGACCCACGCCACCTCTCAGATCTGACCCTCTACCCCTCACCCCATGTGGCCACTGCTGTCCAGTCACAGCGTCCCCTTGAATTTTCTTGTACACTCCAAGCATGTGCTTCAGGCCCTGTCCCTTCTCATTTTGTCTTTCTCCCGCATTTAATTCAGGTCTCCATTCCAATGCCACCTCCTCAGAGAGGTTTTCAGATCCTTATCAATCTTTATCCCCTCACCGTGCTTTATATTTCTTCCTAGTATTGCTCCACCTGCCATTAAACCTGTTTGTTTGTTGTCTGTTTCCCCAATTAGAACTTACTTCTAGGAGGACAGGGACATATGAATACTGCTTGCTGTTATCCCTGCAGAGAATAGCGGTGTAAACTCCGTGACAGGGTCACACCACAACTACGAATGTGCAATTTCCTCCATTCCATTTAATATCATTATAATACAAGCATGTTTATTCTTTTTAATGATTGCACTGTTCCATTGTAGGGTTATATGGTGATCATAATTAAACCATCTCCTTACTGATGAGCATTTGGGATGTTTTCAGTTGTTAAAGGAGAGTTTTTATAAATTTCTAGAAGTTGAGATGCCAGTGAATGGGTAGGGATCTGTTTAATCTTAATAGCTATTTCTAAGTTGTCCTTTAGAGACATAGTAGCAATTTTCCCTCCTACCAACATTCATATGGATGTACCTACCCATTTACAGATGGAAGGAACAGGAATTTTCTATGTTTTCCCTTTCTGGGCTTTGTCTTGCCCATTTGACTTGTCAATGGAGAATGTATACATTTACCGAAGGCAGGGGCTTCATTTATGGCTATTGTGCGTGCTGTTTATTTTCGGTACATACAAGGTCTGTCCGGAAAAAGTCCAGCCATTGTTAATATAATGAGAACGGTTTGCAAGTTATCGATGTGACCTGGCTGCCAAGGAGAGTGGACTGGAGTACACATGCGTGAACAATGATGACTTCACTGTACTAGTCAGTGGGGGCCGTAGATGCCATTCAGTGAGCGTGTGTACTGTGTGGCTGTCACATTCAAAATGATTGAGCAAGTAGAGCAACAAATCTGCATCAGATTTTGCATTAAGCTTGAACATTCCTCCGTGGAAATTATTCGGATGATTCAGAAGGCCAGAGCTATGGGCAACCGGTGACTGGCAGCTTCATGATGACAACACACTTGCACATGCATAACATCTCAGAGGGCTTTTTTTCATGAAATATCAAATCACCCAGGTGACTAATCCCTCTACAGCCCAGATTTGGCACCCTGTGACTCCTGGCTTCTCCCAAAACTGAAATCACCTTTGAAAGGGATGAGATTTCGGACTGTCGGGAAGATTCAGGAAAATACAATGGGGCACTGATGGTGACTGGGAGAACTATACGAGGCTCCAAGGTGTCTATTTTGAAGGGAACTGAGGTGTCATTGTCCTGTGCATAATGTTTCTTGTATCTTCTTCAATAAATGTCTCTCTTTTTCATATTACATGGCTGGATACCTTCTGTACAGACTTTGTATATATTTATTTATATGCTGTGCCCTTTCTTAGATGTAGGTACTTTGTGAAGTCACAGTGGTAAAGCAACATGTCATTCATGCACATGTATTGGCTAGATCCCACCTGAGAGGTAGGGGTGAGCCCCAAAGGTTTATTATTGATTTGAGCCAAGAAGAATTGTGACAAATATTTATCCAAGGCAGGATAAGGCAATAAAGCCAGGGCAGAACATCAAATTCTTTGAGGGCCATGGCTAGAAAAAATGTGTACAAATTTTAAATCTAAATGATAAGGTGATGGTGGAAACTGGAGGGGAAACAGTTAAGAGGATCAGCACTAAGGAGATTCAGGTTAAAGTGTTCGTTCATTCAGTTTTTCATCCACCCATCCATCCATCCTTTTAGCCAACAAATACATATTAAAACCCTAATGTGTGTCACACACTATTCTAGGTGCCGGGGATATTCCGATAAATGACAAATATCTTGCTCTCCTGGAGCTTACATTCTAGTGTGTGTGTGTGCGTATACAAGAAAGGTAATGAACACATAAATAATATGACTGGTAAGAAGTGCTATGGAAAAATTAGGCTGGGTAAGGGGGATAGGGTGACAGGGTAAGCACAGCAATGGGTTTATTGAAAGGGAGTCAGGATCTCAGTAAACTCTGGCACCGAGAAGGACACGAGTCGCAGGGAACAGGGAAGTTACACCCACTGAGGAATCAGTCCTGGTGCGAGCAGTGGAGAGGCTGTAACCGTGGTCACAATGGGGCTTTCGCTTTGTCAGTAGCACACAGCTCTCCAGGCGTCTGCGGCCTTTCCCATGGTGATGCTGACTCAGGCCAAGAGGCTCTGTCACCGGCGATCTCAGGGCTCTGTGCACACGGGGCAGGCCTGGGGGCCGTGTGGGGCGGCTGTCAAGGCCTGATTTCTGTGCACTTCCCAACACACGCTTCACATGGTTGTTATTCATTATGTATTTGGTCAATTAGCAAAAAGACAAGATTTCGAAGTGAAGAAATCTATTAGTTTCTTCAAAATTCTTGGAGTATGACGTTTTCTTAGAGAAGGGTAGAGCTACAATTTTGTCCCAAAATTTTTAGAGCAGTTTTAAACTTTAAAAGCTTCTAAAATATAAAGGCTACCTACTTTAAGAGAAAAAGCATCACTGGAGAGGTTGGTTATTGAACTTCCTTTTATACTTATTTAATTTTGTGAATTTGAATTATACATTTTTAATTTTAAAGTTTTTTTTTTAGTTTCTCTGAAGGTGGCAAACATGGACCAATTTACCTCTTACCTTATTCATGTTACTGTTCAATGCAATGAGCTCCGATGGGCTAAACAGTTTTATAAAGGCCTGGGTAAAGGCTGAGCTATGAATCTGTCTTATTTAAATTCATAAAGGCTCCAATATTACTTAGAATGAAAGGGTTGGAAGGAACACTGTTTTGTAGAAACTAAATCTGGTGAAACATAATTCATGGCACAGATATTTGTTCGGCACTTACACTGGGCCCGGCCTTTTCTAGATGCTGTTGACACAGCAATGAACACAACAGACAAAACCCCTGCTCGGATGGAGCTCACACTGTAGTGAATCTAACGACTTGCCCAGCGTCACTTTGGTTAGGAGCATTAGCTGCGTCAGATGCCTGCTTTTCTGAATCTCAGTCTTGAGGTCATTCCGTTACATCACAGTTTAGGAAAACATAGAATCTGATCTTATTTATTTTATAGATATAACAATGGTTTAGCTACACAGATATTTTCATGTATATGCTCCCATATGGGCTAATAAGTTCATTTGAAAACTTTGTTAAAACCACATAGGTTCTATACAAGTACAAATGTATATAATCACTGTAACTACCTCTCTGCATATACTGTAGCATAAATATTACATATATGTGTTATTTTTTAAACATTATTACATTAAACCATTAAGTATTAGAAATTCTATTGTGCTTATTAACAGTATTACCATTATTTAATATTTTTTTGTATCCATTAAAGAATCATTAACCTGATAAAAACATGAACACTACTATCAAATTATGACATGAAAGCTTTGACTTAAAACACTGTCTGAAGAATTACACAAATAACAAAATGATTAGAAAATTAGTATATTTTAATATTCTATGTTCATAAGCAAAATTTAGTAAAATTCATAATATTTGGCGGCAAACTCTCAGGGACTATTCCAAAGTTCATTATTTACATAGGTACTTATACTCTCCCTATTTAGAGGTGTGTGTTGTATGGAGGGACACCCTGCTGACTCACTCGTTTTGTAAATACTTATTAAGCACCAAGTACCAATAATCTAATAGGCTCCTTTCTAGGTGCTGCAGCTACAACAGTAATAAGACAGTAGAGCACGTATAATAAACAACGAAAGCAAGTAAGTTAACATGATGATTTTAGATATTCGTAATCATGATGGAAAAAAAATAAAGCCAAAGAGACTGCCTCAGTAGAGTGAGTTACTTTTGATCAGCGGGGCAACGAAGGCCACTTATGAGAATGTGAAAAAGAAGTCAGTCGTTTAGACAAAAGTCTAAAAGGAAGAGTGTTCCAGGCAGAAGCAGCTAGTGTAAGGCCCCGTGGAGTGGCTGTCCTTCCTTGGTCTTTCTGAGAAAGCTAGGGAGGATGACATAAGGAGGAGACGGAGTGGAAGAGTCGAAGCACCTGATGGGAAACAGCCCGGATTCTGCACTGAGTGTGAAGAGGGGCCACAGGGAAGGGTCAGGAGCCGATCTCCATTTTTAAGGGACTCCTCTAGTTATTGGTGGAGAATGAATGCTAGGAACTAGAAATGAAAGCAAGGGGAAGACTTGGAAAGTTGCCTTCTTCCCTAAGAAGAGATCAATAGCCGCTTAGTTAGGGAAGTAGCAGTGGCGATAAGGGAGGAGGGTGGGCGCTGGTTAAATGCTGAAGAGGAGCTAACAGTACTTGCTTTATTAGATTTAGAAGTGGTTCCAAAAAATACAAGAAATCAGTAATTTTGAGGGTTTTAGTCAGGATAAGTAGTAGAATGATAGTGTCGGATACTGAAAAGGGAACTCCTTGTTGGTGATGGATGTCTCTTTTGGACATCTGAGGCACTTCCTAAACGGACATGCACGATTCAGAACCAAGAGGGGGTAGGTCAGTGCCAGAAACAGGTGGGCAGACAGACAGACAGATGGGATACATTGGCATGCAGATGGAATTAAAATCTGTGGTACTGAATATAATAGGGAGAAGGTAGAGATAGAGATAAAAAGAGTAAGCAGAATGGAGCCTAGGACAGTTCTATAGTCAGAGATCCAGAGGAAAATCAAGACCGATAAGAAGTCTATAAAGACCTTTTAAAGTGTGGTGAAGGATAGGTTGACTGTCATGGTGCAGAATTAAAAAGAATCAAGTGTTTCAAGAAGTAAAAAAAAAAAAAAATGTTAATTACTACCTAGAATTTTAGTAAGGAGCAGACATAGGAGTGATGACAGTGTAGTAGCAGGAGTGGGGACCTGGCAGGAAGTGCCACTTGAAGAGAGGATGAGAGATGAGTAAGTGGAAACACTTCCTACGACTATTTTGAGAAGGTTTGTTGTAATGAAGAGATAGTATTTGGAAAGTCACATAGGATCAGAGGAGGTTTATTTTTTAAAGATGTGTGATACAATATTAGAGCTTATTTCCATGCAGATAGGAATGATTAAATGCACAGGGAAAAACACTACGTTTTTAGTTGTGTTATTGGTTGGAGAGGTAGATAATGTCCCATAATCATCTTTCTTTTTTTGTTTATCTTTTTAAATAATTGTT
This sequence comes from Mormoops blainvillei, assembly GCA_004026545.1. Lineage (NCBI taxonomy): Eukaryota > Metazoa > Chordata > Mammalia > Chiroptera > Mormoopidae > Mormoops > Mormoops blainvillei. Next base: position 56,173 of record PVJD01001757.1, read on the forward strand.
TATGCAATTAGAGTTGTTCCTGTTTTCTCTCCCCTTGCCCACTTCCAACCAGCATCCCCTCTCCCTTCCTGAAGTCAATCCCCGTATCATTTTCCGTGTCCACGGGTCATGAGTGAATGTTCTTTGGTTAATTCCTTCACCGTCTTCCATCCAGTTCCCCCCTCATCCCTCTGGGCACTGACAGTCTGTTCTATGTATTTATGCTTCTGTTTCTATTCTGTTCATTGGTTTATTATGCTCATTAGATTCCACATGAAAGTGTGATCATGTAATATTTGTCTTTCACTGACTGGCTTATTTCAGTTAGCATAATATTCTCCAGGTCAAACCATCCTGTTGCAAAATGTAAGGGTTTCTTCTTTTTCACTGCTGCATGGTATTCCATTGTGTAAATATACCACAGCTTTTTTATCCACTCATCTACTGATGAGCACTTAGGCTTTTTCCAGATCTTGGCTATTATAGTGCTCCTATGAACATAGTTGTGCATATATTTTTTTGTATTAGTGTTTCGGGATCCTTAGGATATACTCCAGAAGTGGAATTGCTGGGTCAAAAGGGAGCTCCACTTATAATTTTTTGAGGATACTCCATATTGTTTTCCACAATAAATCACCTTTTGACCAAAGTAGTCTCTAATGCCAAATGAAGTCAATTCCATTAATTAACTGAAAGAAAATCAGTAAAAAAATCACCTCATTGATTAAACAATTTGAGTTCAAAGAGAAATGCAATAGTGACCTGTTAACTCACAAAGAAAAACTATAGCATAAGCTCAACCTTTGGTTCCTCTGCAAGTAACAACTGAGATCAGTGATACAATTTTTTTTATATATACAGTGACAAAATTCAGTTATTTTTACAAAGAAAAGTGTGGTTAATATGAAACATTTTGTTCATTCATTCTTTACTTATAGTATCGATTCAGCGAACTATCTGGCTGCTCTGGGCACGGTGCTGTATATGTGAGTGTGGGAAGGAAAGAGGCCCTGGGCCAACCATGTCACGGCCTAGCAGGAGAAACTAAGTACAAGTTCAGTTGTGATTCAGGGTAGCACAACACAGAGGATTTATTTTATATGTATGTAGCTTTAGGTATTTGTTGTATGTAAATTCAATATTATGGAGCAAGGAAGAAAAGGGAAGAGAGAGGACAATTTAACAGTGTGTAGGTCTGCCGTTTGCCATGCCACTAAATGAGTGTGAACCCTGCGAGATCTGGAGGCGAGAAATGCAAATCTTTCCTTCCTTTACTTTGTTTCAGCTTCTAAAGATAAACCTGGTGTTTATGATGCTTTCTAAAACAGGCTGCCCGAGAAGACAAACCAACTCTTTTATCTGGCGCTCACACAAAGCGGCAGGAATCTAGTCCAACCAGGAGAATCCGACTTACTGAGGAGCTATGGATTGGCGTCCGAGGGGTTTCCAAAGGGAATTTGAACTCCGTGTAGGTGGTGAAGGGGGGCGTTTGTATTTCAGGCCAAGAGATCAGCATGCTTAAGGGTCCTGAGATGACAAGCAGCAAGGCCCCTTGACATAACTACATGACCAGGGTGGAGTGAAAGGTGAGTAAGGACAGCGTGACCCAGAAGCTAGAGAAGCAAGCAAGGTGGGGGCCACATAGAGTTCTGTCCCACGCCCTCATGGTGCGCGGTTCCATATCATTTGGGTGGCTTTTGTGTGGTTATTAATCTATTATTAATGATGTCATGGTCTTGGTCTGCTTGGTCAATATTATCCAGATAGCATTGTGTATAATTTGTAATATATATAATAGGATACAGTAATATCGTTGTAGATCTCCAATAATCATTCTTTAAGGGAAAACATCCATCTATTTTTTGTTGATATCAGATGCTTCTAGTGTTGTAGTAACCACGTAGTTGGAAATTTTTATTAGGTAGTTTGTTTTCATAGTGCTGCAGTATTTTTAAATACAAACAAAAATGCTCCTTTTGCATTGTGCCAAGGTTTCTGCAGAGACTTCATGCCAAGCCAAAAAAGTACAACTTGTAAAAATTTCACAGGTCTAAAGGTTATTTTTAGAAAACTGCATGATGGTTCTTTGACTTTTATGGTTTTCCCTCATTTATTCTCCAGGTTAATCCCGCAAGTCAGTAAGTTTACAATGGTCCTCTCCTCTTCCCATTTGCCAAAGAGATTTGTAATAAAAGAAATACAGTGTCAAGAAGCTAAAAATAGTATCATTCAGAATATTTTGGAGGTGGATGGAATAAATGCCCTTGATACGTTCAGAATACTTCAAACCTTTTCCAGTGAGGCAGTAATCCTCTCCCATAACACCAGAGAGGCAAAATGTTTTGCTCCATGAACTTTAAGTTCTCTATAGATGCAGCTCTAGAAAAGAGATTCATCCATGCTCAACACTGACCTTTCTTTTTTCAGTCTTTCTGTAGCTGCGATTCCCTGGTAAGAAGCCTGGTATTGTTATGAGTGACGGTGATACCTGCCTGTCATACCTGTTTAGTTCACTCAATCAAAGTTGATCTCTTCGGCAAAAGATTTGCTAATATGACATCAATTTTCCTCTTGCCCGGCTTATGAAAATGTAAGCAATTGCAAGTTCAACATGGTCTTTTAAATAATTTGCATGTTAAACTTAACCAGACTGCCCCCCAAATTTAACAGGTTTATGGTCACTGAAACATACCACTATTTTGGCCGATGTAAAAGGAAGGATGGACATTTCAAATGCTGAACTTCTCACTGCTACAAATTGTTTGATGGTACAGCCTCAATGTTTCCAAGCAGGTCTGTTTTATGGACTGAATTTTGTTCTCCAAAATTTATAGATTGAAGTCCTGACCCCCCGTACCTCAGGACTTAAATATTTGGAGATAAATCCTTTAAAGAGGTGATTAAGTTAAACTAAGGCTCCCGGGGAGGCCCTAATCGTATCTACTTGGTGTCCTTACATGAAGAGACATTAGGACACACAGAGAGACCACCACTGAAGGGGCAGCATGAAGGCCGCCATGTGCAAGCCGAGGCCTCCAAGGAAACCAAACCTGCCCATGCCTCGATCTTGGTCTTCCAGCCTCCAAAACTGTGAGAATACAAGTATAAATTTCTGTGGCCCACCCATCCAGTCTGTGGTTATTTATTTATTTTTTTAAATGTCAGCCCAAGCAAAGCATACATCTAGGGAGCGAGATGCTGTTACTTGAACATTTTAAAGCCACCTTATTTAATAAATGTGATGATTTCAATGTAATTTAAAGCACCTAAAGATAAACAATCACCTGTGATACGGTCTGAGGAAGAGATTAAGCCCCAAACGCCAGGATGGGCTTGTTTCAGGTTGCCTTTTTCAAAAAGTGGTCTGAAGTGTTACACGAATATAGCTACGTAATTTATTAAAAACTCTTGATGTTCAAAAAAGAAGGCCTCAGATTTATTTGCTAGGAATAATAAACATATCACATTTAGATAAAATCAGTTTTATTTACTCTTTCTTTTTGGTTTAATATTTTAAATAAAGCTGGGCTTCATTTATTAAGTATAAACCTAGACTATCTCCTCACAATTTTCCATCCTGACTGTAAAAATAAAAATACTTTAGGCTGAAACCTAGAAAGAAGCAAATGTTTTATGGTATGTTTCATGTTTTCTTTTTAAAATTTTTGTTTAAACTCGAGACATTACTATTTAGGGAATCTTTCCTCCTACCCAGTTTCAAAAGGCAGCCTAATACTCCATGTGGCGTGTGGGCCGAAATGGTCTGAGGGGCAGCTCTGGAGCCAGGGCGTCTGGGTTCAAGGGCCAGCTCTACGCTCTACTGTTAGTTCCGTGCATGCAGGCAGCTTCCTTAGCCCCTCTCTGCCTCACTCTCTTCGTCTGTGAAATGGGGGGGGGATGATAATACCTTGTTCTTAGGGTTACTCGGAATAGTAAATGAGACGATCCATGTAAAGCACCCAGCACAGTATTCTAGCACCTACTTAAATGATCTATCGTTACATACTAAGATCTCAACTGTATTTTCCATAGGTTAGATGTCTAGGTTGAACGATGCTAATTCCCCTTGCGTTACTCAAGGCACATCTTTATATGACTTATATTTAACTCAAAATGCCATTCAGAGTGCAGCACAATTAAGTTGCAACATGTCATAGAGCCTACTCATGCCCGCAGTTCCCATTCTTACCCTTCTTTATTGGAGACAGAACTTGTATCATTTTTCCAGCAAAGGACCAACCACGTTCCCCTTTCTTCTCCCCTCTTGATGGAATGGGGTCATGATAGTGGGAGCTGCAGCAGCTACTTTGGGCCTCAAGATGGGAGCACTTGATGCTGGCTGAGCCTAGGTCCCTGAAGTGATGGAGCTACTATACCAGCCCCAGGCTAGACTGTCCACGTGGACTATTATATGACATTCTTGATTAAGCCACTATACCCAGAGGTGTCTTGTTACAGCAGCCTATCCTATGTCATAGTACACAGTATTCTAAACAAAACCCAGAGTGGATTTAAAAACTAAAAGCACTTTGTGAAGAGTACTCTCTATTCTTTATCTTTAGATCAGAGATTTGGGTTATTAAATTGGTTGTCTATAATAGTTTCATACTTAAAAGAATAGGCTCCTCTTCTAAAAATAGAGTTACTGGAAATTTTTCTTCCCTATGAAGTCTCAGAGAATGTAGGATTAGAGGCAGAGAATCCAGAAATAAATAATGTTCATTAGGTATCGTCATTATATAAGGTGCCCTGCAGGGTACAATAAACAGAAGTGCCCTTTCCTAGTAGTTGAATATTCTGAAACAAACATGCGTCCATGAAGTTCCCAGTTATGGAGTAGTGATGATTGCACTGCTCTGGTTATTATGGGCAGAAATGAGAGTTTGAGATCACGAAGGAAATGAGTGAAATTTTTTTTTCTATATTCTATAAAACGAAGTAGGTTCTCTGTGCCTCTTGCTACATCCCTTGAAACAAATTTGATGGGTTTTAATCAAAGTTGAAATGATCTGATTTGAAATATGAGCTATGTGGCAACTAGAAATTCTTTGAAGAGACTGGACAGAGCTACTTAAGGAGAAACAAGGATTCTTGAGAGGAGCTGAAACAGAAGTGCAGCTAATCTAGCAGAGACCTGTCCTATGTAACTAGTCACCCTGAAAGACGGCCCCACGTTGAAATTCAAAGCCACAACATTAGGCATTCTAAACAGTGGGTGCTGAGGGGCAATTGGGTAGTCTCTGACTTGGGGAACTCAGGGTAGCTTTAACCAGCAGCAAAGCAGGAATTTACATATTGTTTTCAGGCCTAGACTTTCCCAATCCACGGTGGAGAGGCAGAGTATGTGTGTAGATCTCTATCTGTATGAAGGGAGGGAGGCATAAACTTAGAATAGCTTGTGAGACAACGACTGAAAGATAGGAATAAATGCAGTCCATATAATTGTTACAGGGGCAGAATACAATGGGTGTGACTAGCTCTTAAAGGCAGACTTCACATAACAAGGAATTTTTGTTTCCCTCCCAGCACTGACCAGGGTTTCCTCCCAAAATGGATGGGTGTAAAGGGTCTGTATATAAAATAAAATTTGACAAATATCCAATGATAAAACTGTTAATCCATACGGACAGTTAATCAGAACATATTCTACATAAGGGGCTGTGAAAAGATCATCTCAGTATGGCCCTTAAACACTCTGCTTGCGGTTTAAAGGGCCCACCCTGGCCCTCTTAGGGCCTCACCGCTTCACGTGGCACATAGCCTTCCCTGCCTCATGAATCAAAAGGGGATCAAGAGAGTGGACCCATCCATATCTCATGCCCACCTGGAGCCCATTCTGCCCCTCTGAACTAAGCCTCTAGATCCTAGAATTGCCTACACAAAGGGCCCCAAGTCCACAAACAGGGCTAGCCCATGTGTCTGTCTGGGACCCAGCCTCTGTGGATTAAAAGCAACGCCAATGTGCATACCTCAAAGTCCGAGTGGGTATGGGCATACTTAAACATGTGCGTGCAAGACCCCTTAGGGTGCAGGACAGAGCCAATGAATGGGTGGGAACAGAAGGGGATGCACAGCACATCTCAGTACGAGACAGGGGTAAGCAAAGTTCAAGCTCAGACCTCTGAGCAGTCAGAATTCTAAACTGAAACTTCAACAACTTGGTCGCTACAAAGATATTTTGTCAAGTAGAAAATCAAAAACCAATTTAGCATTTGGTTAACTTGGCTTATAACTTTTAAATGACAAATAGTATGTGGGCTTCCATCTCTTGATCAGGGAGTTGGGAAAGCCTGGAATCGCTCATTTATAACACTGTCTCATGCATCACAATAGAATGAATTCCTTAGTTTCATCCATTTGAAGAATTATCACTAGAAGAAATCTATTGGGTATTTTTGTATAGAGTTTTGTTCAGGCTCTGAAAAACTTGTGATAAATTTTGATGATTAAAAACCTGAGGAAGTCCTAGGTGAGTCACAAAACCCTATTCTTTGTCCTAGAGTACCCCACCCTCAATCAATTCAGGAAACTTGGGGGTCCAAGAAGAAGGAAGAGGATGTGTAGAAGTACAGTTCTACTGGGTGTATGTATCTCTGAAGACTCAACCCTCACTTCTCTGTCTCTCAGGTTGACAATCTGTGTGTTGGCACTATGGGGCCACAAAGCCCATGGACCCAGAAAGCATATTCTTCAAGAAAACCAGGGATGGAAACAGCAGGGTGGCAGAGACAGAGGGTCAGCATAGCAGACTTACACCTCACAGAATAAACAGGATGTGCTGGCACATATTGTACTGCCTGGTTTATGATCACATCATTGGGCATTTGTCTATGAATTTTTAATACAAAGTGAACACATTATTTATTAAGATTTGATTTAAGCAAAGGCTCCAAAGAAAACTGCAGTACCAAGATCAGCCTTTTTAAAACTATAAAACTAGAAATTATATTTTAACCCCAGAATTTTCAGGAGAATGAGAAAGTAAATTCAGAGGCCCTAACATCTATCTTTATTTTTTCTTGCCTTTATAAAATTAAGAGGTAAGAAATGCTGGTGGTCAGAGAGAGTGCTTCACTATTGACAGTAGTAAAATAAATAATCCAGTTTCTATTTTATCAATAAGGGCATTCTGAATTTTATTAGCAGATGGGATACTTTAATTCCATTGGCAAAAATTATGAACACGTGCACCAGTGAACTTTAGAGAGTCAGCAGCAAGAAATACTGCAGAGAGCTCATACAGGTGGTATCTCAGTTACAAAACAATCCGAAATCAGTGGCCTATCCTGCCCAAACTTGTCCCATTACCCCTAGAGACCTGTAGACAACATAGGAGATTCTGTGTGTTATTCTAGAGGAAGCAGAATCAACTGTGAAAGTCAGAATTACCGTCCTCTCCCAAAATATTACCATCTGGAAATGTTTCACATCAGTCTGTTATATTATAATTGGAGGTTTAGGGACTTCTGGCCAAGACAGAGGCATAGATAGATACACTTTGCCTCCTCGCACCAAAAGAAGGACAACAACAAATTTAAAAACAAAAAACAAGCAGAACTGCCAGAAAATCGAACTGTATGACAGTCCAACAATGAAGGGGTTAAAAAAGAAACATTCATCCAGACTGGGAGGAGGGGCCGAGATGGGCAGCTGGGGTGGAGAGGATGTGGCAAGGCAGGGGCTGGAGTACTGGGTGGGTGAGACAGTGGCTGGCAGTCCCACATTTGCATGCAGATAAACTGGGAGGAACAACAGGGAAGCGAGACAGACTGTGCAACCTAGGGTTTCAGTGCTGGGAAAAGAAGGCCTTAAAACTCCTGGCTATAAAAACCTATGGGGATTGCAGTGGCAGGAGAAATTCCCAGCCTCACCGCAGAGTTCATTGGAGAGACCCAGAGGGTCCTAGAACGTACACAAGCCTACCCACCGGGGAATCAGTACCAGAAGGGCCCATTTGCTTGTGAGTAGTGGGAGAGGTGGCTGAAAGCAGGGTGAGAGCTGAGCAGGTGGCATTGTTCCCTCTCTGACCCCTCTCCCACATACAGTGCCACAGTGCAGAGAAATGGGTTGCATACTGGTGCAATACTTAAGGCTCCACCCCTTAGAACGTAACAGGAGAAACAAAGAAATATGGCCTAAATGAAAGGACAGATCAAAACTCCAGAAAAAATACAACTAAGCAAGGAAGAGACAGCCAATCCATCTATCAGATGCAGAGTTCAAAATAGTGGTAATCAGGATGCTCACAGAAATGGCTGAGTATGGTTGCAAAATAGAGGAAAAAGTGAAGGCTATGCAAAGTGAAATAAAGAAAAATATACAGGGACCCAATAGCGAAGGGAAGGAAATTGGGACTGAAATCAATGATTTGGAGCAGAAGGAAGAAATAAACATTCGACCAGAACAGGATGAAGGAACAAGAACTCAACAAAATGAGGAGAGGATTAGAAACCTCTGGGACAACTTTAAACGCTCCAACATCTGAATCACAGGGGTGCCAGAAGGAGAAGAGGAAGAGCAAGACATTGAAAACTTACATGAAAAAATAATGAAGGAGAACTTCCTCAATCTGGCAAAGGAAATAAACTTGCAGGAAGTCCAGGAAGCTCAGAGATTCCAAAGAAGTTGGACCCAAGGAAGCACGCACCAAGGCACATCATAATTACATTACCCAAGATTAAAGATAAGGAGAGAATCTTCAAAGCAGCAAGAGAAAAGGAGACAGTTACCTACAGAGGAGTTCCCATAAGACTATCAGTTGATTTTTCAAAAAAAACCTTACAGGTAAGAAGGGTCTGGAAAGGAGTATTCAAAGTCATGAAAGGCAAGGACCTACATCCAAGATTACTCTATCAGGCAAAGCTATCATTTAGAATGGAAGGGCTGATAAAGTGTTTGCCAGATAAGGTCAAGTTAAAGGAGTTTATCATCACCAAGCCCTTATCCTATGAAATATTAAAGGAACTTATCTAAGAAAAAGAAGATCAAAAGTATGAACAGTAAAATGACAACAAACTCACAGCTATCAACAACTGAACCTAAAACAAAAACAAAAACAAACTAAGCAAACAACTAGAACAGGAACAGAATCACAGAAAGAGCACATGGAGGTTTATCAGTGGGCAGGGGGTGGTGGAGAATCGGGGAAAAGGTACAGGGAATGAGAAGCATAATTGGTAGGTACAAAATAGACAGGGGGAGGTTAAGAATAGTATAGACTACGGAGGAGCCAAAGAACTCATATGTATGACCCATGGACATGAACTAAGGCGGGAAGGGGATGCTGAGGGGATGGGGGTGTCCAGGACAGAGGGAGATAAAGGGGAGAAAAAAATGGGACAACGGTAATGGAATAATCAATAAAGTATATTTAAAAATAATTGGAGGTTTATTTGGATTTGTGATTATCAACAACATCTAGTTGGTACAAGTTAGGTCATCAGCTTAATATATTTCTAATACTCAGTTGACATACCTAGTCTAGGGGATTAGAATTAAAAAGAGTTTATCTATTTACTGAGTGATCAGAAAGTTTATTTATGGTTTAAAGAAGGGAAAAAGTATTGGGATTAGCTAGTAGGCCTAGAAGAAGTTACTAAATTCAGGAGAAATTTGGCGAATTCTCCATTTGGAGAATGGATTAGTATGTAAAAAGCGGGGAGAGGAAGAGAAAGAAAGAGCTCAACTTTCCTGTGGCAAAAAGACCCTCGGTATGAGGGTCGCCATCAGCACAGTGTGATTCTGACCAGCTTGTCCTTAACAAAGCAAAATGCTTGAGAGCTGCATCTCAGGCCGGCACTGAGGTCAAACCGCGCCTCGGGGGACGAGCAGAGCCAGCAGTGAAAGGGGCGAGTGAAGCAGCAGCAGCTCTGTGAGGTGCGGCGCACGGCGCCGGGGGCTAGGCTGGGGGCAGGCTGTGAGTGGCAAATAAAGAGCGATTCCATGACTGGCAAAAATGTCGTTTATGTGCAAAAGGGTTCATCTGATCAGGCGTGTGTACTTGAGAGATCTGGGAAGCTGCTGATTGGCTGCTTCTCCACTGGCTGTGGTTAGAGTGAGTGCTAAGTAACAAAACATAAAGCTGTACATCCAAAGAGCAAAACAAAACCCCCCTTAGCATATAAATAAAAAACATTTGGTGGTGAAAATTGGTAAAACAAAATATTAAAAGTTTTGGGTCTTTAATTTTCGCCCTGTTATCTTCCATCTTTAAAAATTCATCAAACAAGAGCTCGGAGCATGTAACACGATAAGGGCCTAAAACCTATGCTGGTGAAGGGAATATCTGAGGAGCAAGGTTTACCTAATGACAGAACTGTGTTACCTAAATTTCAGGGAATATAAGGGATTAACTAACTGATGTCGGGCACAACATTTAAAGGTTCTGCAGGAAAGCGGTGAATGAGCCTAAGTGGGTGTGCAAACTTCAGTGGGGTGAATGTGGCAACAAAATGGCAGAAGGAAACGATGCATATAATATTGGTAACTTAACATCGTTGGCAAAGTCAATTGCTACCTGCCTCTCATTTTTCAGATGTTGCTTACTGCTCCCAAGGCATTGCCCTGACTAAATTGATTGTAAAACAATGACAGTCCGGAGCGTCTGAGGAGCTAAGAGTAGCATGTGGCATTGACCACACCAAAAATGTCTGACTGTGATCTGGCTGTGTGCTGTAGACTGAATTTTTGTGACTCCCACCCCCTGCATTCATATACTGAAAACTAATACTCAATATGATGGCATGTGGAAGTGGGGCTTTGGGGCGGGATTGAGTCATGAGGTTCGCGGAGCCGTCACGAATGGGCTCAGTGCCCTTATAACGGACATCCCCAGGAGCTCGTTTGCTCCTTCCACTGCATGAGGTTACGGCCAAAAGATGGCCATCTAAACCAGGAGGCAGATCCTCACCAGAACCTGACTGCTGGTCCTTGGTCTTGGACTTACTGCTTCCAGAACTGTGAGAAATAAATTTCTGTTGTTTATAAAGCAACCAGTCTATGGTGTTTTTGTGAGAGCAGCCCGAAAAGATTAAGATATTACACTTTGACAAGTGGGAACGAATGAACATGGCCAAGATTATAGAGTTTAAAACTCTTTTCTGGAAGGAAAATATTATGATAAAAGCTATGTGAATCTGAAATTTTTTCATTAGAGCAGAAGTAAATTTATAAGAATGTCAAATACTATATTTTGAGGCTTATGCACTATTAAAACAGTAAACTAATCTTGTATTGGCAATACATATTTATTTTCAATACACATCAAATAAGGATTAAAGGAATACAAAAATAAGCATTGGGCTGAAATCCTGAAATATATATGATAGGTAGGTTAAACTGATTTTAGAACAGCATACATCTGAAACTTAGCACTACAACTTTAAAAATGAAGTGGTCTCATCCTAACTCTGTTTAAAGAACCCAGGGAGCTAAGGCCACATCCTTAAGCTCTGGTCACACAGGCTCTTTAATGCCAGAGTGAAGATTAAAGCCTGAACCGTTCTGTTCCCAATCTCAGCCTGCCCTTTACTGTGGATGAAATGTCAATTCCATTTTGTAAAAAAAAAAAAAAAAAAAAGAAAGAAAAAGTCTCACCACGAAAGCAGTGAGGCACTGAGTGGACTGTCCTTTATTCCTAAGATTGTTTCAGAAAGAACACGCATTGTCACACTCCATTTGTTTACACTTTAACAGGCCAAGTCCAGTCACCAGGGACTTTAGTGTGTCTCTGCTGCAATAAATCGTTATGTAATAAGTGGAGGAATTTGGATGCAGCTATATATAGTGTCCTCGAAATGAATGGGAACCAAACACTGCAGATTAGACATAGTTCAGAGAAATTACTCTTAGTTCCGGTGTTCTCCTTAGAGACAGGAAAACTTTGTTTGAAATTCTTGAAATTTTGCCTAAAAATGTACAATAGCAGAACAGTATTGTATATCCCAGGTACCCTAAATTGTTGGTAAGTTCATTTCAGCTATATATCTCTACAACATAAGTTTGTATTTTTGAAAGATAATAACCAGTGAAGTTCTCAATCAATGAGAAAAAAACATTTTTATGGATTTGAAATCTTTATCTACAATTTGCTAAATTAAAGGCAAAAAACATTAAAAAAATCAAGAAGATCTCTGGAAGGTATAGGTAAAAAGAATTATCTCAGGAATACACAAAACAAGTCTGATGAGAAAAGTCTAATTCTGTCAAAGTTAAATACCATAGAAATCTATACCGGCAATATCAGTTGCGGAATAAGGTACGTCCTTTGCTCTTTGTATTTTCCTCTCAAGGGCAATGCAACATGATGATGATAATATTCTGGCTTTCTTGCAACCCACAGTATAATAATTATATTCATCAATTCCACTATTTGCAAATATTTTCAACTTCTAATGAGGGAACCATATTTTGACCTAACAGCATTTGTAATCAACACTAGGTTAGCATATGGCTGGGGAAACACAGAGGTGAAATGTCAATTAAACAAATTAGCATAAACTACCCACAATAGACTGGTTCTCTTCTCTTCTCTCTCTCTCTCTCTCTCTCTCCCTCTCTCTCTCTCTCTCTCTCTCTCTCACACACACACACACACGCACACACAAAAAGGAAAGAAACAGCACTTTCATTGTTACAAGCACTTTAAATGCTTTACATTAAAGTTAAATTGACAAATACAGTTGAAAAATTTCAGGGTTTTCACATCAAGGAATCTCTCTTCTGAGCAGAAGGTGCATGTTAATTTACGTCAAATCAATTTGTCTGTTTTTCTCCTGGGAAGACAGATTCTCCCATCCTTCCTCCCTTCCAACTTGAACCCTTACGCACACAAACTGTTCTTCCTCTGCTCCTGTGTTAGGACAATGGCTTCCCTCTTCCTCGGCAGCATTCCTACCACAAACTCCCCTTTCTTTTCCACCCTATTCTCTTAAACTGTACTTTTAAAACTCCAGAACTTAAAAAAATTTTCCATACATAATATTTTTTATAAAAATACATACTGGTCAGCTTTCTATACATTTTTTGCATACACACACACACACACACCCTTCATTTCCCAAATATACATTAAGCATGTAAATGGTATTGTTACAGGCACCAGTGAATTTAAAACTGAAAGGAGCTTACAACCTGGTAGGGGAAGAAAACACATAAGCAGTTCTATTTGAGCATGGAAGAAGTGTAACACGTGCCTAGGAGGGTGATGGGACAGAGGACGAAGTTAGCTCCTCTGCTGGGTGAGCTAAGGAACTTCCCCCAGGGGAGGAGATGCTGGGAGGTACCTAGGAAGTTAAACCAAAATTTTGCTAGACACTTGAGGAAGGGAAAGAGCATTTAAGACTGTGGAGCAAAGGTCCCCAGGAGGCCTCCTCTCCATTCAATAATCAGAAGAGTTGTGTCTCTAATTTATTCTTACTATCTGCTATATATATATATAACTATATATACATATATATTATATATATTATATATATACATAATTATATGTATGTATATATTACTCTTTTACATCTGAAATACTTGTTATCTTATGTAAACTGCACTTTCAAAGTTCACCATAAAAATCACTGGCTCTTTCACAGTGCGAACTCTCTTGGGACTCCCGGATCCAGGAGGAAAGAGAGGAGGCACAGCCTTGCGCCTGCCGCCCTGGAAATCTTGGGAAACAAGTGAGAAAGCACTGCAAAGAGGGGGACAACCAAGGCTTCTCTTAACTATTGACTCTTTTTTATCTTTTACTTAACTCTTCTTGTGCTTTTTAAGAAATACATACGTATCGATTCCAGAGAGAGAGAAAGGAAGGGAGAGAAACACTGATGTGAGAGAAACATCAGTTGCCTCCCACAGGCACCCCAGTCAGGACGGAACTGCAGCCCGGGCATGTGCCCTGACCAGAAATCAAAAAGGAGACCTTTCAGTCTATGGGATGACACTACAACCAACTGAACCATGCCAGCCAGGCAGTTAACTCCTCGTTAATCTGCCCCTTAAAAACAGTTTCTCCCCAGAATTCATTTTGATGCAGAAGTTTACAGCCTTCTCTGAGATTTCCCATTAACTCTCCTGCCTGATACGGATGTTATCTCCAGGAGGAAAATGCCCAACGTGGTCGTCTCCCGTACCAATAACTTCACTGAGCTTCAACTCTGAATTTCTAATAGACTTCTGGCCATTTTCATTTAAGAAATCCTACCAGAACTTCGGAGTTTATGGCACTTTGGAGGTTTTTGATGGTTTAATGATATATTAACTTGAGTAGGCCTACAGTTTCCAGTTACTAAATCAAACACAAATGTAGGTGTTGCTATGAAGGTATTTTGTAGGTGTGATCAGAGTTCATAACCAGTTGACTTTAAATAAGGGGGATTATTTCAGGTAATATGGATGGGCTTAGTTCAATGAGCTGGAAGGCTCTAAGAGCAGAAGGGAGGTTTCCCTGATGAAGAAATTCTACCCATGATCTGCAGCTTCAGCCAGTGTCTGAGTTCTAGCCAGCCCTTCCTTACACCTGCCCCATGCACTTCAGACATGCCGAGCCAGCCCCCACAGTCACTTAAGCCAGGTCCTTGTAATAAATCTCTTACAGATCCTGCTTCTCTGGTTGGACCCTGGCTGGTAGAGGTTTACAGACCTCCTGGCCTCCTCTACTCATTTCCCATTTCTGCTAAAAAAAACTTCCATTTTTCCATTATCAAACATGGTCACCATTGTTATACTTGCTTCCTTATCTCCTCTGCCTACTCCTTCTTGTTGTTTCAAACGGTCTCCCCATGGTGAGATTCTTGTCACTCTATTTGGGCCTGTACAACGACAGCAGATTTTCATAAAGATGTTGGCCTCCTCTTCCTCTCTCACTGGCTCTCCTTCAGCCCAGCACATCACATACAGGGCTCTCATATTTCATTCCCACCAGCTCTGCCATGTTTACCTCTCTCTGCTCTCTGAGAGCAACGTCTGCCCCAGCCAAGCTGGGAACATCCCATTCTCTCTTCATGAGCTGACACTGTCTGTCTCCTGGCTTTTCCTCTACCTCCCACCTACTTCAGATGCGCTGCCTGTCTTTTCCCTAGCAGTCCTTTCAGACCACCTCAAAGCATCTCTTTTTACACTCCAGTCTGACCAGCCTAAGCTGCAGTCACTTGCTCTCTCAACTCCTGTAGTGATTATTTCCCTGTAAGAAATTGGTAATTGACTATAAACTGCTCTATGAAAACACTTAGATTAATGTCACAGACTTTCAATAAAATCTTTCACTTACATGCAATGTCTCATATGAATTTATGTTTTTATAACTCTTCCACTGAGTACTTTGTGAAAGAGCTGGACTCAGCAAATGTTTATTGAGTGAGTTGCTGACTGACCCAGTTACTAAAGCTTAGAGTATTAATTATATATATCTTCATAGAAGCCCAAAGTGGGTTCTATTAATTGGTCAATAAGGTAAAAAATATATATTCCATACCACACTGATGCTGTACTGTTGGTCTGATACCAACTTTAAACTGGGGAGGAGAAAAAAATAAACTTTTTTTACTGCCCATTAATAATAAGCACAGATAAGAAATATGAGGACATTTCACTCAGTTGATTCACATGATGGCATAAAACCAAACAGATGTTAAAATTATTTTTAAGACAAATAACTTAAACAAGTTAGGAATTAGGGGAGGGAAAGATATAAATCACGAATGTATTGCAGCCATTCTAAGTATACATATGTCTCCTTCCATGGATAAGCCCTGCTTCTTCAGATAAATATTGTGTTGATTGAAACTAAAATTAGAAATTAATTCCCTACAAGTATTACTCAGAACATAAACTAAGGAAGTATTTTAGAAGGCCATAAGCAGTATGTGGAAGACCTTCTCTGATAATGTACACAATGCTTTCAATGTCCTCCATCAAACTGATTGAGATTTTTTTCTTTTTTTTGAAAGCAGCAAGAAAGGAAGTTATTGATAAGTCTTGGTTTTATCTAAGCACATAATTATATGCTTAGTCTTCGGAGAACAGCACTGTTTTCGAATATATATAAGGTTGCCCTTTTCCAAAGCGTTCTCTGGCACAAACTTTAGTGATGACAATATTTGCAATTGCAATCAGACTATTTGCTGACATCAGCATGAGTGAATAAGAAAAAGAGTTAAGGAAAAAAATTACCAGATTATATTTCTCATAATTTATCTGAAAGGATAGAATAACTCTGTTTTTGAAATTTGTTTACATTCTTAATATGTACTTTTTTTCTGATCTAAACATAATTAAAACAGAGTTCTTCCTTTAGAATTTTAATTCTCTGAAATACTTCTGGGAAAGATCTTCATAAGTAGGTTGTCTTAGGGAAAAAGTATAATTTATCTTAAATAACACAGTTGATATGAGTCATCATGTTATTCAAACAAAAATGTGACACTTTTGTGGTCCAGGAGTGAACATAACAAAATGAAAGAAAAATATCTGGAGCCCAGATAAAAAATATGATTTATAACTTCAAAATGCAGAGCAAATACACTTCTAAATTTCTAAAATTAATGTCCATATATAATATTTGTATTTAATTACATGTGAAAGAGCTATATATATACAGTTGACACAATTTTAAATATAAATGAAATTGCTTTAAAGAAAAATATAACTGTGATGTGTGTTTTGGTACTAATAAGTTGAAGCACTGTTCAATTTCAAATTCAGCATTTAGGTTTAAAGTTAACCATATTTAGACATAATTTTATACATAATATAATTTTATACAGCAGCAACATTCTTCTATTATACCACATAAGAATTTTTGCATTTTTATTTTTCATTAAATTATTAGTAATCTCAAGCATAACACTACCTTTGTTTGAAAACTGTTAAGACATCATTGAAAGCTTCAAACACAGAAATTTGGTTTTTGGTTCTAGTTTCATAAAAAGTTTTAAATGAACAGACTCTTATTAGGACTTAGTAAATTCAGACATGTAACATAGACTTACCTTATTTATCTCGAAAAAATTGAGAATCAGCATTAAGTTGGTCTCAGGAGAAGAGTGAAAGCTGAAGAAGCTCTGACCTGGTGTAAGTAACTTGCGCTGTCTCTGGGTAGAATATCGGAGGGGGCTCTCTGTGAAGTCTCTCTCTCCTCCCTCTCCTCTTTCTCCTCGCTCTCTCTCCTTCCCTCCCTCCCACCATAACCTCTCTTTCTCCTTCTCCCTCTTACTCCCTCCTCTCTCTCACACATACACACAGTATGATTAAACTGCTTCTGTCAAGAGTGTTTTTTCTGTAGCTTATTGTAGCATTATGAAGTGAAAAATCACTCAGTAATTTGCTATGCATCATCTCATAAATTTGAAAACTGTTAAATAGCCACAATTTGAAAACTGTTACCTAAGGACACAGTTTTAAATAAACAACATAATTAAGCCATTTAG
This sequence comes from Mormoops blainvillei, assembly GCA_004026545.1. Classification (NCBI taxonomy): domain Eukaryota; kingdom Metazoa; phylum Chordata; class Mammalia; order Chiroptera; family Mormoopidae; genus Mormoops; species Mormoops blainvillei. The sequence continues at coordinate 73,569 of PVJD01001757.1, forward strand.
GTGAAATGAAATAAAAATGTGTTGCTTACTTTGTTAAATTCTATGTGGCTTCTCTAGTTATGTAAGAAATATCAAGGAAGTATTGCTCAGGGCTAATAAATTACTTCCTATTAAAGGGCTTTCTCATGAACAAGAGTCAGGTCCCACAGTGATTTCTTGCATCTTACCCGCTTGGCACTTGCAATACACGTGTGACACACATAAGCCGGCAGCACAATCACCTGCAGAGAGCACTGCTTCGGCACTCACGTGGTCAGATGCTATCCCGGCACCCTCGCACACCCCACCCTCCTGCCAGGAGACAGCACCGGGAGTAGAGAAATGCGAAAGCACAGGAAAAGAAAAGGGTCTAGCTTTCGTTGGGCACTTTTTACATGTGAAGCCCTACGCTCAGTGCTTTACATACATTTCCATGAACCCTCATCATATTTTACGGATATTGGTGTTGCTACAGTTTACAAGTATAAGGAACTGGAGCTCCAGAGTTAAGTAGCAGTTAGAATGTGGTATAACTGCCACCGGCAGCAAAAACAAAACCCCCCAAAGAAAAGCAAATGCCCACTAAGGCCCACACCCTCTAAAACCTACGTACTCTCTAAGCTCTTTGAACAGCATGCCGCTTTGTGGAAGGGAAATGGCAGCAACAGAACTGTTTACCGCGACAGTGTAGTTTCCTGTGGCTCCACCTTGCTTCCAAAATGGCACTGGGGACCAAGAGTCCAGTGTCCTGCTTTTCCCTCTTCTTCCCTCCAGTGCTGTGTTGAAAGCACGAGGAGGTAAAAGGTGGCAGGGTAATCATATCTCTTAACTCAGGACAAGCTTGGCTTATGCCTGTTGCTTGAGTATATTATTAACAGTGCCTTCTTTTTACTCTCCAAGATATGAAAATTTGGGTAATATATTATATAGTATTTTATATATTATATATTTTACATTATCATATATATGTATATAAAATATACATACATTATATTACACACACACACACACACACACGGGGAAAGAGAGAGAGAGAGAAAAGCAAATTAAATACCAGTTAAATTAAACTAAACCTGCCTTAGAAGAGTACAAGTGATATTTTGGAGTTCCAATTAGACTGTTGTTGAAAGTGAAACGGCAAGGAATGGAAATCCATATAACTCACAAGTTTTGCCCAGTGGTACCCTGGCAAACCACTTATCTGCCTCTGGAACTTGAGGTATTTATCTGGGTTTCTTCCATCAGGAGAAGCTTGTGCATTATGGAGGCACCTTTGCTGGCACAAAACTGGAGCAATTAATTTAGGGTCAGAGTAAGGAAAAGGCATGATACAATAAAACTTTCAAATATAAAAAGGCAACGGCCGGCCCCTCCTTGCCAGCGCGCAGCCCCTCAAGCTGCTCGGTTTGCTCTTTCAGGTGCGCCCTCAGGAGGGGCGTGGGGGGTGGCCCGCTTGTGACACCTGAAATCCCACCACGGGAACTCAATCCCTTTAATAAAATGCAGTTGCCTGGAAAAAACAACACGATGTCATCGGAACTTCATGGACAATTTAATGCATCAGATTCGAGAATCTCTTTAATAAGATGTGTTCAATGTGATGGACAAAAGTGAAGAGTAATAGAAAACGAGTAGATTGGGTTTGGAAATAGACGAGCACTAAATTATTAAAACCCTTCTGTGCATCAGAGTGTATGAGGAGGATGCCGACAGAGGAGGGCAGCCACGTCTGTGTGGACGCCCTGGACGGAGACGGAATATCGACGAGGGCGGAGGCCTGCCAGAGGGCCCCACGAGAAAGAGAGGGCACAGAGAGGGGGGCAGGAAAAGGGCATCTACGAGGAAATGCAGCCTATCTGGACGAGTTAGGAAAGTGGAAATAACCTCACAGCTGCCTATCTTTAACCGTGGCGGTGCTGTAGAGACCCCCCACTAGCTGGGTGTCTTAGGGTAAAGTCCATGTAGACAACTCTAAGTGGAGACCCTGGGTAGAAGGCTATAGTAGCAGATGCTGTTGGCACCCTGCCCATATCTCCTTGGCACGCACTGTTTCTCTTTGCAAGGATGGAGTTCTCACTGCAGGCACTTGCAACTAACTCTCTACTGAGGGCTCTTTCTAATTGCTGTTGTCAGCTGGGCCCACAAGGAAAAGAGGAATGAAGTGCCAGGGAGTTAAGCACCCTGAAAGTAGTCCTCAGCCAATGACAAATGGGAGTTGTTGGATAAATGCTATGGTATCTTCACTTTCAGGGGAAACCCTTCTATACTGTCTCCCACAGAACCCCAACGGGATCAAGTCTCAGTTGCCTAGAGTACTGAGCTATTAAATAACACACCTTATATTGACTTCCTTTCCCTGCCTCGTTTCCGTACAATCCTGCACTACTGGTGCTTCCCTGGGATTGCCTCTAAACTGCTGGCACTTTCATCTTTGTCTCAGGGTCTGCTTTTAGGGAAGCCTGACCAACACAGTTGCCAAAGAGAAGCTTACTCTATTTTATAAGGATGGACAGTGATGTGGTTTAGCCAATATTTGGGAAATGTGGAAAAAATTTAGTCGTTTGATTAGCATTTTCTAAAAATTAGAATGACATAAGCTTTACTAACATAAACTATAAAAGACAAACTTTCCAGAGACAGCTTGGGGGAAGTGCATAGTAGAGCCTCCTTCAGACAGGCATTCTCTGCTGAGTGAAAATTCCCCTATGGTTATCCAGCTTCCCTGTTTTTAAAGATATAATTATATCTCCGTTAACGGAAAAAGGCAACCTAATGATGTATTTCCTGCCATAATGTAACAAACAGAGATAGAAGCTCTATCAGAAGGGGCACTGGAGTGTGACAAAGTAAAAGATAATGTGAAACCACACAGAAAGCAGAAAGTATGCCACTGCCAATTGTCAAGCAGAAAGCTAGGGGAGCCGAAACGGTTACATCGGTAGGAGCGGGGGAGGGGCTGGGCCTGCGGCCAGGCTTGAACAGGCGGAAGGAAATGCCTGGGAGGCAGAAGGTTATGCCCGCGGACTGGACAAAGGGTAAGGCGTGGGCCTTGGAAGCTGGTGAGAACGGCACCGAGTGCTTCCATGATCAGGAAAAGGCTTAGAATGAGCTCAGCCCACAAGGAGGAGAGGTTGCCTCTCCTCCCCAATCCCAGCACAAGAACTAGATCAGGTAACTCTTAAATTCAGCTAAAAAAGGCTTGGTGTGGTTTCAGAAGGAAATTTCTAACTCTCCGATTATCCCCTTACCCAGTTTGTTGATGCCTGAAATGCCCGTATCTAGGGAAACTACGTTCATTATACAATTAGAAATAAAAGGCAAGCATCTGGTCAAAGACACTGAGTATAAATCCACCTCTCAGCAAAAAAGCAACCAATCAGGCGTCCTTCATACTTTCTTTTTTTGTATGTCTTAAATAGTGCTTCATGAACAGTGTTGTTTTTTTTTTAAGAGTAACTGTCAATGCAAAGGCATACATACCAGAATCCTTTCGAAGAGGAAAAAGCAGTTAATAACTCACATCATTATACTTCAACTCCAAATGCTTCTCTTCACTCTAATTTCCTTGCATCTACTCTTGCCTTTCCCTCCTTCCGAGCCTCACACTCCAAAACAAATCTTTGCACATCTTTGTTCAAAAACTCTTCAGTGGTATTCTACTGCAGTCAGGATGAAACCGAAATCTTAGGCACAGTCACGAGGCCCTCCTGGACTTGGTCCCGACTTACCCACAGAATGTCCTTGCACTGCTCTCCCTTTTTCCAGGCACTCAGTATTCCTCGACCTCCCAGAACCAGTAACAGCTTTCCCGTTCCAGGCCATTGTCCACGCGCTCTCTTTTGCCTGAAGCCTTCTCCCTTCCCCGGCACTGCTCCCTCTGCTTAGATCGCCGCCTCACCTCTCAGGCCCCGGAGTAAACCTCGCTGCCGCTGGCCGATGCAGAGCACTCACACGGCCCTGTGTCTACCTATTCATAACATGTGATGTGCTTTAGATGGCTACCCTACGTCTGTCTTTTTTGCTACATTGCAAGATCCATGAGGGCAAGGACCACCGCCACCCCGATCATTACTGTGTCCTCCGAGTCCAGCACAGTGCCTGGCACACACTAGATGCTGACTTTATAGGTAAGTGAGGACGTGATCACAGGCCTCTGGCCCCAAACCCCATATTCTTTGTGTCACATCTCCCAGAACACAAGGAATTGAATAACTGCTAGTGGAAAAAACAGACGTAAATAAAAATGAATAAAGAGTTGGTTAAAAACCAAGCTTTGAAGATATAATTTTGGTAAGTGTTCTATTTATTTTTAATTCAGCCAGAACAAATGAAAGTTTTGAATGAGGCATTTTTATCACACAGCTGGTTTGTCTGCTAGACAGGTATATTAGACGATGGAGGATAAAATTAATTGGGGTTAAATAGACTGTATTCATGCAGTTGGCCTTTTTAAAAGTCTGTATTTTGTGTCATATTTTCCTCATTATATATAAGTATGTGTTTTCATGTCTAATTATATATTTGTAATTTTGTTTGTTTGTATTCTTAAAGAGGTCTTTCCATAAACTTCAGACCTTACAGAATCTAAATCTGCCTTTGGTAGATAGAATTGCCCCCGAAAATGTTCACACCCTAATGTCTAGAACATGTATGCTATGTTACATGGCGAGGAGGGGGCGGGCTATGGCACAGGCAGAATTAAGTTTGCGAATCAACTGCTTTTACAGAAGGTCATCCTAGATTATCTGTGGGGGCAGGGGGGATGACAACAAAATGAAATCTCAAGGCTTCTTATAAGAGGAAGAGAGAAACGGGAGCGTGATAGAGTGATGTCACAGGAGAAAGCTATTGCTGGCTTTGAGGATGGAAGAGGGCTGGGCGCCAGGAAATGAGTGCAGCTCGGCAACGGGGAGGCAAGGGAAGGGGTGCTCCCCTGGAGCGGCCAGAAGGGACGCAGCCCTGCCACCACTTTGGCCCGTTTGGAGCTTCTGACCTCCAGAACTGTAAGATAATACATTTCTGTGGTTCTAAGCCACTAAATTTGTGGTGATTTGTTACAGCAGCAGTGAGAAACTAATATACTGTCCCTACTAGGAGACTGCTCAGGAAGTTATTATTCTGCATAAAGGAACTCCTTAAAATTTTCTTTTATTCATAAGACTCATGATTCAAATTCTGAGAATTATAGAAGATTTCCAAATAATTTTGAAAAAACTACCATTTATAAAGAGGATTTCTCAGCCAGGAAATATAATCTACTATTAATGGAAATAGAGTCATTTGTAATTGGAATCCATTTAGCCAAATATTTATTAAGTAGCTAAAGGAACTATAGGCAAAAGGGATACATTGTCTTTTCTCCAATTTTTAGAAACTTTTATACACACACAGATTTTCCCCTTATTAAGATTCTACACAAACCTACATTTAAATCCAAACACTACCACTGAATATAATTTTTGGCAAGTTGTTCATCTTAAGTTTCCTTTTATGTAAAGCAGGCGCTGCTTAGTTTTCTGGTAGGAATAGAAATGATATATGTAAAGTACCCAGGGCAGGATCTGATGCCTAACAGGCTAGTAGCTATTACATTAATATATAATAACTTGGTATTTATAGATTTATACGTTGAATAACATTGTACTGCAGATCCCCTGTATCTTCTCACAAATAAGGAATCTGACTAATAACATTTCCATATATGCTCGAAAGCAGGTGCTAATAGTTTATTTTATAAGTAAGACTAGTTTATAAGTAAGATAGAGACCATTTTATAAGAAATGTTTCATAAGACTATTTTATAACTAAGATAAAGACTCTTCTGGTTAGAAGCTGGGTTATAAAATACAACATAAATTAACATTACATAAATGGCAACTTCAAATTAGCATAAAATGATTATTGAAAGGTGGTTTAACAACCCATTATTTGACAAAAATTAAAACACTAGGAAAGCTAGACACTACTTGTTGCTTTTAAGGTTGCTTGTTAATAGCGATGAGAGAGACGAGATGCAGGACAGCATCTCACTGAGTGAGTGAGAACTAAACCCGCTGCCACGGAATTTGGGACAGCTGGGCTGTAAAATTTGAATTAGGAGGGAAACAAGGCTCTGACTTGGAAATTGTTCTGCTTTAGCGCAGTCACTCCAATTAAGGCAAACACACCTACGTGATAAATTTTATACAACTCGCATTAAAAATCTATAAAAATATTGCACATTAAAATGCCTCATATAAAGGTTGACATAGAAGGACACACGATGCTTCCAGAGAGTTCAGTAAAACAAATATTTTATATGTTGGGCCATTTTCATGATTTTCAACAGTAATTTTTCAGTTACATGCCATTGGGAAAATAGTTGCTTCAGCACACAATAAAATATATTTGAAACACAAATTTGAGAAGAACTTTGCTTTTGCGGTTTATGTTTTATGAGCATTATTTATTTCACAGGACCCTTGGAGAGAAACTCTTGCCAAGTGGGCATGCAATCTTTGCTATTTTACACATTAATTAAAGAATGCATGTGGAATATAATAAGCTTTGCTGTTTATGCTACTGCCTGAAATGCTTGCTAGTAAGGAGGGCCACTGAAGGTGTGCCTAACTGGCTCTGTGCTGCTCGGGAAAGAAGGTAAATTGCTTTCTAATATGGAACTCGACGGGGAGATTAAACTCAGAGAACACAGATGAAGGAGCCTTGTGGGGCTTCTTAGATGATTTAGTTGGCACATTAGCTTTAATATGTCTCATTTGATCTAATAGTAATGGCTGGGCTCTGTTATACACCCTGAGGGCAGTTGGCATGTCTTCTGAAAGCCTATCCAAGGGCTTAGGTAGCGCACAGGCAGTCGGCTGGGGCCTGATGCACCAGAAGATCACAGACCCCCTAAACGGCCACATCTGTCCTTCCCCCACTTCTCTCCTGTCACGAGGCAAAAGGTCTCTCTTACTCTCCGACCTTGTCCTTCCCGCCTTCTCAAGGACCAAGCTCCATTAACTACGTTCTCTCCCAGTCATTTAATTTAGAATCTTGCTTTCATTAGAATATAAGTAATTCAAAACCTGTCTTCCTCCCTGACAAACTTAATGGGCCTCCTTTCTGTGTTCGTATCTCAGAGAACTATGTTTAAATGAATTTCTTCCTTATTTGTCCCTACATAACCCCCAATTAAGTTTAATATTTTGCAAACAAGAATTTCTCTGTAATTTATTCAAGCAGCCTTTGCTGATCAAAAATTCTGGGTTCTCGGCTGCTACTTCTGAATATTTCTTCCACTTTCTCATACAAACTTACAGTTTTACTTTGCGTTAGCAGAAGACTCACTGAAATGCTTCTGAGCCCATGATCCTCACGCCGGAATGGTCAAGATCTCTTCACCAGGCGTATTAGACAGTCTTCAATTATATTTTGCTGAATTACATTTTATGATGCCTGTTTTTTAATGATCAATATCAGCACTATTTTCTTTTTCCTATTCTTCACTCTCTTCTATGATGGGCAACAGAGAAGAACATACTCATATAATTACACAAATACAATGATAGTTTTTTACTGTATGCCAAAGAAAATGGTATTTTACTATGCTTTACAGTCAAGCAGTCACACTGCTGAAAATGAAATGTTTTCAACAGGCAGCAGCTGTGGCTTATGGAGCTCGTACGATGAAAAGGGAAACGACAGAGGTGGGCATCACCCTTCATTAAAAAGTATTTCAGGTCAACAAAACCAACAAGCAAGCAAAATATAACCAGCAACACTGGAATAAAAAAACAAACTGACAGTAATCAGAGGGGAGGAGGGATGGGAATAATGGGGGGAAGAAGGGGAAGGGTCATCAAGAAACATGCAGAAAGGACCCACTGACAAAGCCAAATGGGGGACGGATTGAGGGTGAGAGGTTGGGGTGGGTAGGGCTGGGACAGGAAATTGTTGACAAGAACAAAACAAAACAAAAAAAATAGACAGGGGGAGGTTAAGAATAGTATAGGAAATTGAGAAGCCAGAGAACTGATATGTATGACCCATAGACATGAACTAAGGGTGGGGGATGATGCAATGGGGTGCAGAGCAAAGGGGATAAAGGGGGGGAAAATGGGACAGCTGTAATAGCATAATCAATAAAAAATACCAAAGAAAATAAAGAGAAAAGTATTTAAGGTAATGGTTTGTTTTCTTGATTTCTCAATTTCTATAAATAATCAGACCAATTATACACACACACACACACACACACACACACGCGTAATTTTGCGGATAGAGAAAATTAAAAAGTTAAATGATACCTTCACCATAATTGCTACTTACCAATTTCAGGAAAGTGGGATTGTAACTGAGATAGGTTCATTAAACAAATGTAGTTCCAAGTTCATCAAAATGCTAAATATTGAGTGGACATAGCTTGTATGTGCATATATATGTATATATATATTCAATTATTTATATATAAACCATGTATATATATTTATAAACTATATACATGTACTCATATGTATACATATATACACATTTACATACATACATATGTAGATAGATAGGTAGATAGATAGTTTAGATTAAAGTCACTATTGTGCAAAATAATTTATAGAACCACAGACCCTAGAGCTTGGAAGTATTAGAGACCCTGTATAATGCAACCCTATTACCTTGCTGCTAAGAAAACAGAGGCTGAAATGGTGAAATAAATTATGGAAGGTCACCCAGCCAGCCTCTGGAAGAAGTAGGCCCTAAAACCTAGGCCTGTTGATCCTTAGTACAGTACTTATTCTGATTCAAGTAAACATACATATTTACAGAATAAAATAATCCTATAAACCTACCTAATGTTCATACTTAAAAATACTCCACCCATAAAGTACTCCTACCCAGGTAGGGGATGCACTCCATTTGGCAGCAAACATCCCTGAGCAGAGGGATGGCTGCATCACAGGATGTCCTCAGGTTGCTCTGCAAACCTCTGCTAGTTGAGCCCCCGGTATGGACATCTGGTCTTAAGATTCTGCTTATGTTTCCAGCCAGGATTGGTGCGGGGGGGTGGGGTTAAACAGTGTTTTAGGGGACACATGAAGTTAAAGGATAAACATGGAATTTAGAGAAGAATGCTCTTCTACATTTACTGGAAGATTTTAAAGAATTTTATAGTAAAATAAACATGTGTATATAAGCGGCAGGCTAAGATTTCATGACTTTTTAAGATAAAACTCGAAATTTCAAAGAATCCTCCTCCTGTGGCTGCTGCCTCAGGCTACGCCCTTCGTCCTGCAGAAACGCACTGCTTGCCTTTGACATTAGAGGTATTTCAGAGGGAGAGTTTGAGAAACGTGGGTCATTTCATGTTCTACCCCAGCAGCACATTTTCAAGTTCCAGAAAGCAAAGAGTGGAATTTCAAATCTCCTTGGAACTTAGTGATTCGGAGTTAAAGTGGTTCTCGGTTCATGCATTCCCCGAATGGGAAATATTATGTTCTGAAAATAACACTAAGATCTGGAGTCGGCACGACACGGACATACCTTAGAGTTCAGTATGTCAAGTCATTGGACAGAGAATATCGACCTTAATGTACTGGGTTGGGATCACTTCCAGTTTATGTGGAAGAATATGGCAATGAAAATATCCAATCTCCTTTATGCATGTTGAGACCTGTCTATGCCAAAGAAATAAGTATCTAGTATGTATAAACATAGTTATCTGAGAATCAACACCGGGAATCATTATGTATATGACAAGAATGTCCAAAGTCTGTTTTATCAGCAAACTTGAGACTATACTCATTGTGACTCATTTTTTAGGGAAAAGGAAAAATGGGTATAAAAAATGAGTACAGAAGTGGAGATATAAAAAGAACCTATAAACATAGAGCCCAAAGATTCATTTAACCATGGGAGTCAGCTGGGGAGCCATAGTCGGTAGATATATATATTCATTAAAATGTCATGCAGTCTGAGAGGTGGAAATATACAGAGTCTGTTGATGTGGCAGTCACCAATCTGAGACCACATTTGCTGTACAATTTGTCACTGTGAAAAATTAACTGTTTATTATAATGGTGTTTTCAGTCATCTTCATGCACACAAAAAAGAATAACAGAATCAGGCTCTTGCATGTAAAGGAAAAAGAAACAATAAAAGGACGATAATTTTAAGAACTAAAACACAGCTTTTCAAGACCAAATAAACTATAATGCCATTGTTTTTTGGGTTAGTTTGCTTTAGGTACTCAGAGTATGAATGCATACATTCTCTTGTTTTAAGAAGTTGAGGTTTAATTATAATATCCACACCAAATAAATCCTCTATAATATACTAATCAAAATCATGTTAAACTGTAATACTTAAAGATTTGTATATAAATACTAAACTATGTAAACAGCATAAAATCTATCATAGATTGATTAGAAATAATCTTATTCTTCTTTCCCCTCATACTTTTCTCCTGTCAAAAATTATAAAGTGATACATACTATTGCTTACATAATTAAAACTTAAGCATACACAGTGAAAGTATTTATTCTTACCATATTGTACTGTCTATCTCAGAAATTGACTGGTGGTAGTTTGAGTGGAAAATCACAACACTACATAGTGTTTCTCCTCTATTTAACTATATAGGTTTATGAACTTTCCTTTGATGTTTAATATTTGAACATACCACTGAGCACAAAAAGAAGAAATTAGAAAGCAGAATGAAAGCCAACGCTGATAGCTGGGTTCTATGTTTGCAGTAGCAGCAAGGAAGATCTCAGGTGGTCTGGACTTACACCTGGGCACTAATTTGCATAATAAGCCCCCTAAAAGGTTTCCAGAACTAAAGAAGTTGCCAAGTACACAGGGATGTGCACAAAACTAAATATATCTAGCAAAATCTTTATTTTAATTAGCAAAATGCTAGAAAAACTTACAAATAAATCTTCTATAGTTAAGACGATCGATAGCAACTCTCTTACTCTTATGAACTATGCATAGTATATAGAAAATCTAAGAAACAAAATGTACATACTTTCAATGTTGGATTATGTTACACATTTTACTTTTCTGTTAAAGTATAACAATGCTATATAGTCATTAAAATTATTTTAACTACAGAAAACACGTAAGAGTTGGATTACACTAGCTTAAAGTCAGAAATAATTTCTACCTTAAGAATTTTCCTTAGTGAAAAGCTTATCTCCACTGACAGGCAGAATAACTTAGTGGATATGAGGAGAGACTGCAGCCAAACAGCCTGGGTTCAAATCTGAGCAATGCCAATCAGCACTTAATCTCCACTTGAGTTTCCTCAGTGGAAAACAGGAAATATGATAAGAGAACCTACCTCAGAAGCCTGTTTTACAGATTAAATAAATTAATATTGCTAAAGCAACTTGGAAGAGTGATATAAATATGTACATGTTTGTTATTTATATTGATAAAATCTAGAAGAAATAATTGAGGGGCTGAGGTGAGAGAGAAGAGACAAAAAAAATGCAAACTGTGTGTCTAATGATATGACCACTTCCCAATTACCTCCCTTCATCCAATCGCCCTGTTCCCAATAAAATTTTTACCAAAGACTATTAACACACTGGTCTGTGTGGTATGGAACAGAGGAAGCTGGACTCCAAAGTCTGAAGAAGACTGGAAAATTTAAAACTGAGCAATAAACAGACACCCTGGAGCCAGTTTTAGAATTTGACAGGCTTTGAAACTGGGATAAAGAGACTCCCAGGTTACAAACTGGCCATGTGTAATTCCTATAATAACATAAGAAAGTACCAGTATTTTCACTCCATGAAAAAATACTTTAAGCTCTCAAATGATTTAATTATAATAAAAGGCATTTTAGGTCATGTATATGACAGCCAGTTAGCTGTTCACCTCCTTCCATTGCATGAAATCGATACTAAGTAGCTGTTAAACCAGAACTCTATCTCCCAGCCCCCAAGCCTGGAGTGTTGGCTTGGTCAGGTAATTTTCTGTCACTAATAGAACAATAACAGAAAGGATGTGTGGCACCGCCAGAGCAAGGCTTTTAAGAAGCAGATATGCCTTTTCCATTCTCCTCTTATCCTCCTGCTGTGTGGACTCAGATGAAAAAAATGGCGCAAATGGTAAAGAGCCTGGATACCTGAACCACTGCATGGAGGGGAGTGGACTGTCAACTATGAGCACTGTTCATGCTGTTCAATTAACGGTAGGTACACAGAACTGTATCGAACTGGAGCTTTTACGCATTTTAGGGTCAAGTTTTATAACAGCTAGAATTATTTTAATAATATATCAAGTAAAATAAGGATGACTGCACAGTTTGATGGCCAATCATATGGATGCTAGCATACAAATACTGAATCTAGCAGTTATCAGCTAAGTGACCCATGGCAAATTACCTAATCTTCCTGAACTTGAGTTTCCTTATCTAGAACACGGTGATAACAATGGACCCGGTTTTATAATGCCAGAATTGTGTCAGTTGGCTGGTAATAGGCAACTTCTAAACTCTGCCTTTATTAATATCTATAATTAGGCCTATCCTTGTGAATAAATAAATCAGTTTAGTAAACAGAGCAAATGAATCCAGTTTTCTTACAAGCATGTAGAGGCGTTCCTCAAGATATAAATGACTTCTTTGTAGCATTTTCCCATTTTCTTCCCAACAACCAACTTACAGATGGGTGACTTTTGAAGATAATTACCTGATATTTTCATTATACCCATGTTACCTTCTCTCATAGGGTCACTGCTATTCTCTTCCCCTGCTGCCTTAATACACACAACCAGACAACATGGACCAAAGAAAATCACTCACCCTTCTGTACAAAACAATCTTTAACTTTCTTCTTCCTTTCCTTTCCTTACCATCGCCTTCCCAGCTATCCCAGGAAAATATTTTATTCTTCTGATAACCCCCTCCCTGCATGCTCAGAGACCAGTAACCTGGTACAGAGAAAACCCAGTGCCATTCTGAATGTGACTTACCACTCTGGGAGAGGACAGCATCATATGCTGATCCCACCTTCATATCCTCCCTTCCCCACAGAAAAACCTGTAAAATTTACTAAACTCACAGATGCCCAACAAACTCGTGTTTGTTAAAGGAACACATAGTACAGTGTTACTGTGTTTGAGCCTTCGCACCTTTTAGGAGAGCATTAGCTTAAGCAGTGTCGAATCACGGGGTGTCAGTGCCATATCACGGCCCTGCAGTTGGCCGGCCGGCTGAGTGTCACTTCACTGGCCCGCTTCAACAACATGCTCACTCAAGAGCCCAAGCGGTGTAGCCCAACCGCTGGGCTCAAATTCCAGCTCTGCCCTCACTGGGGTGAACTCAGGCAAGTTACTTAAGCTCTCTCTGTTTCGTTCCCCTGATGAGTAAAATAGGACTAATAATAAAGTAAAGCATATCACTGAAGGAGAAAAAACAGTGCTTCAGCTTAGTCTTAGTGTGTACAATTACACAGATATACCTGTTATAGTTTTCTCCCTATAAAGGGAAACAATCTAAATTAAACATTTTTCTAGTTATATAACGGTCTATAAAAATGACAAAATGCTAACCATTGACTCTGGATATTCTGCATATTTATAGATAATTATACACTTTAATAACAGCACTTTAAACCTACCCAGGCCGTGTTGTATAGTAATTAATGACTATCTTAGTCTGTGCAGGCTGCTATAACAAAAATATCATAAACTAGGTGCCACATAAACAACAGCATTTATTTCTCACATCTCTGGAGGCTGGGAAGTCCGAGATCACGGTACGGGAAGATTTGGTGTCTGGGAAGCCCCTCCTCGTAGGCAGCTACTTTTCACAGTAGCTCCACATGAAGAGCGGGGCAGCTAGCTCTCTGGGGTCTATTTTACAGGGACACTAATCTCATTCATGAGGGCTCCACCCTCAGGGCCTAATCACCTCCCAAAGGCCTTACATCCCAATACCATCACACTGGGCATAAGGTTTCAATGATAAATTTCACAGTGACACAAATATTCGTTTCATAGCACAGACAAAGATTCAAAGATTCACATTCTCTCTGCCACTTCCTAGCTGTGTGGCTTTGAGCAAATGACTTAACTTCTCTCAGCCTTTGTTTTCCCCTTGTACATCCAGAGATGATTACCAGAGCATGTAATAAACTCTCACAGCAACCTCACGGGATTGTCGAGAGGATTAAATGTGATAATGCACATAAGCGCTTTACACAGAACCAGTCACATAATATAGCCTGAACACGTACACATTAGCCATTCTGATTAGTGACAGGCACTTGACGAACATCTGTGGGACGAATGAAATATTGGGCATCACATAAATATCACTGCCAGTGCCGAGTGGGAATAAAACAGCAGCCAGGGCCGTTTAAGTTTAGTGGCAACGAGCTGGTTTCAGGCGCTACTGGCCTGAAGATTTAAAGGTGGGAAAAAAAGGTAAAGCTTAGAACTAAAATAATGGCTTCTTTTTACCTTAAGGAAGTGAGCAGGGCATAACTAAGAATGAACAAGATAAATGTTAGTACGGTACGTTACGAAAAGGAGATTCTTTTGAAAATTAAAATATCAGGTGACATGTTTATAAAACTTAAAATATTTATGCTCTTTTTAACTATATATAATTCTCACAGTTATTTTCCAGACAGAAAGAAAAAATTAATAAGAACATATAAAATGTTATAGAAACTTTGAGGATCAAGAACATATATTGATGTTATGTTTAACTTTAAAACTCACTTCAGGGGTCCTTCCTCAATTAATGCATTCCTAACCTTTCCAAATATAATCAGGCCCTTATTTTCAAAAATTCAAAAATTTTGCACTTATGAGACGGTAGGCATGGGAGGCTTTGTAAACGGTAAAGCTCTATTCCAAGAGGATAACCCTTTGGCTGCAGATACACTGCTTAGTAAGAGAACTTGTAAACAACTGGGGTGCAAGGAAAATGCTTTCTATTTCTTGTGTCCCATGGTGAATGCTCAGTGCAGAGTTCTAAAGGGCACAGGCTTTTCTCAAATGCCTAACGGGTATGCAATTGTGAAAGCTATAAAAGTATAAAAGCAGAACAAAAGAACCGACAACTGGCATTACTTTGAATAACGTCACTAAGCCATTTAGAGAGTAAAAATATGTGCACCAAATTGTCAAATTGTGCTCTCTGGACCAGAGAATCTAGGGCGAGCTGACTATGAATTGAAAACACTGGCAGAGGTCTTGGGGAGTCAGGCTTCTGCCTCCGGCACCATTGGCGTCAACAGATTTCAGTTATTACAGAGTCACTATGAATCAGGCCCTCACCCCAAGGGACCAATATGTCAGGCCATATACACCTGGAAATTAAAATCAATAACTGAAATTGAACTTAGACCAAATTCAAGCATTTCTGGGGAAAAATGTTTTATCAGTCTGGTCAATGTATGTAATACAACATGAAAATATTTGAATTCAGCCTTTGTCCTTCATCTTATGGTATACAAAGTATAAATAGATTGTCAAAATTAATTTTTAAAGATGAATAATATGTAATCTATTAAGGTGAATGGTTTTGCTCCAATAAATATGCTTTTGAGTCTTTACTTTAAAAGAAACAATAAAGAATGAGCCATGAGAAGACAGAAATATTATTAAGCATGTTATAGAGAGCCAAATGTTAAACCAAAAGATTCTCACTTTGATGGCAAATTTTTCCTATTTGCATCAGTCTTCTCAGTAAGTCTTTGATATATATGTCAATTGGTATGTTTTTGTCAATAATTTGCTAAAGATCACATAATCTCCATGAAATTTCATGTATTCTTTCTTAAATGACATCTTCTGTTTCTTTATTCTCTTCCTTTTAAAAAACAATTGAATAATTTTTTGGATAAGTTTCCTGAGGTAGAAGTTTTAAATATTTAGAAATTGGCATTTTTAGCAGTAGGTTAAATCATCTACATTCAATTAACTATCTCTTGAATTTGTTTTCCTGTGGATTTCTAATTAATAGATTTTTTTCTCAAGATCCTCCCTCATTAAAAGCTTTGAATCTACGTTCAGTTTCTACAGTGCAGGTAGACAAATCAAAGGTTCTTTTCTTACACTTTCAAATTCAAAGTGATAAAAATATCAAATTATGATGCTAATTGATTTGTTTACATTTTCCAATTAATATACTTCTATTTCATTAGATAATAGTAGTGTTTCAATGCAACTATGTGCTTATTAAAATATAAATTTATTTAGTTATTACCTATAACTTATAACCCCTTTTCATTTGAAACTTCCCTAAGTATATGGTTATTTACTATTTGATGAATTGTCAGAAGTTTTGTAGTTTCAAATAAATAGCTAAAGACACGTGGTATTTCCATTTATAAAACATCCTAGAGTAGAGTTTGAATCTGGAATATTGACTGTTATTTCTTGGGTAGTCCCAGAACATAAAGTCTGTTAATGCCTCACTAGAACCGTGACTAGTCATTGCGTGCCACATTCTTCAGTTATAAGAAAAGAATCCTTACAATGTAACTGATTTTGTAATAAGTATCACAATGTACTGGCCTGACATCAAAAGTTTTTTTTTCAATGTAAGAATTCACTAGGTCATTAGCTGACTTTCAAAGTAGTTATGTTAGATCCATTATGCACAGGGATCCTATGTTTCTATCCCCAACAAAAAGACAGATTTCTACAAGATGTTTTTGTAATTCTTACCTAAGTATTTCTACAAGGTTTACAGGCAGACCTTCATTAAATGAAGTGATATATGTAAGAGGGTGTTAGAAACTGTAATATCTTAATCATTACCAATGCAAATTTTTATCTTTCACAATTTTCTAATAAAATGTTACTTGAATTAATTTTTACTGTAATGGTAAAGAACTTACTATCACATCAATTCATTTACTGTCTAAAAACCTTAAAATAATAATTATCTGTTGTCTATAGTAGGGTTAAAACTTAAAAGCAAAAAGGTTGAATTATCCAGTAAAATATATCCAGACAAATGTTTACATGCTTTTGAAGGCTATGTAAGAAGATAGAGAGAGAGAAATGGAGGTAGAAATTAATAAAAAAAAATACCTTCTCCATTTTAAAAACTAAAAAACGTATTGGTTTCCTAAAAATAACGAAATTAACACAGAAGAAAAGTTGCCATTAAAATTTACCAAGAACCGCATGTCACGATGTTAAATGAAATACCACAATATGATCAATTAATTAAAATCTGCATGTGATATTCTGATTGAGCAAGCATCATACTCACCCATCCAATCGATAGGCTTCTGTTAAGGTTCTCCCTCATTAAAGGCACTATGTTGTATAAGACCAAGAAATATCTGCTGTATGGTTATTACTTTTGAGCAACTTTGAAGTCTGTCTTGTGACAACATATTTATGGAGCAGAGAAGTATTTAAACAGCACAGCATGAGAATCAAAAAATGTCTTACAGGAGTTCAGAGAACCACTGTTATTTAGCCCTGATAGGAGGTTGGAATTTGGGTAGAGCTTAAACAAAGAGAAGGATTTTCACAAGCAAGATGACAGATTAAGAACTTTCCAGGTGGAGGGGTTAGCATCTGTAAAGGCACAATACAGAAAAGGAAGCTTTAAGGTATGTTTTGTGAACTCGAGGAAAGGCAGTCCAGCTGGAGCAGGGCCAAAAATGACGCAGCTCATGCGAAAGATCGGAAACAAATGAGCACCACTTATTCAGGTCAAATAAAAAGTAGACATTTTTAACCAGTATTTTTCTATTATACACATTTCACTGGTTTTCTATCTGCACAACACATATAACCTAAAGCATAAGTTAAATTTTATCCAAATTAAATTAATGCCTATGGACTTTCTATGACCTCAGCAAGAACAGCTTGGGGGAACTGGATGGGCAAAATTCAGACTGAAGTGTGAGGAGGACTGAGTGAGTGGCTTGTAAGGAAAGGGACTAAACACAGCGACCTCTTTCAAAAAAGGTTCATCCAAGAAAATCTGTGTGTGCCTCACACACGCATTGTGCTAAGTGATTATTACTGAAATAACAGACATTGTCCCTGAGCTCCCAACTGGGAAACTTTGACTTATGGGAAGTACTCTGACTACTTTATGTGGGCAGCTAAGTCAGGGATCAATTTTTAGGGCAAGGCCAAAGGTCTGTGAGGTATCTTGTCTTTTGGAGGGGAGGCCTTCACTCTGGAGAATCACTGTGTCTAATGAGATGTGATGTCAATAGGTGCAGGGTATACCTGTAAACACTACATCAAAAAGGGGAAAAAACAGAAAGTTATAGTAGTGGTATCATTTAACTCCTGACTCTGAGGAGCAGGGAATGTGTTTAGGGAACTACAGAAGTGCTCGCTTTTTGCTCACGTCTCTATCTGCTTTCTGTACTGCGGCCACTAAGTGCTTAACACAAAAAGTCATGGGACTTTCTCTTTAAAGCTGCAGATTGTGAGTATTTTCGGCTTTGGGGACCACGAGGTCTCTGTATTTGTAGCATGAAAGCAGGACAATATGTAAATTAATGAGCATGGCTGTATTTCATAAAACTATTTATGTACACCAAAGCTGAATTTTATGTAATTTTCATGTGTCACAAAATATTATTCATATTGTGATGTTTTCAACCATTTGAAAAGTCATAGAAATTATTCCTAGCTCACAAGCCACAAAAAAGACTTCGAGCCAGAGCTTGTGGGCCCCTGACTTAGTATAGAAAAGGTTGGGTAACAGTACAGAGGGAGGAAGAAAACCATGATCATTTTCTTGCAGATTATCCCTAGCTTTCGCTGGACATACTTCAAAGAATCCATAAACACTTCAAGTGTGTGTCCAATGTGTTATACATGAGTCAGTGCAGTTTCCTGAGGCCAGGCCTGATGGGTTTCACCAAATTCTCAAAGGGTGGCTTGGCAGGTGGAACCATGAGAACTTTGGATTTAGAAAAATTTAAGAGTAAGATCTTATGAACTTGTATTCCATTAACTATACATCTAATGAGCAGATAAAAATAATAGCTAAATTAACCTGCACCTCATGGCCATTCATGATGTCAGTGATATCTATTCTTTACCTACTACCCTTTTTATGGTTTCTCAGAATTATTAAAATAGCTTATTATTATCATTGCTGAGCTTTTTCTATATTCCAGATACACTGCTAACATGTTAACACAGATTTTCATGTAATCCTTACAACAGTCTTCTGAGGTAGGTACCTTCATTTTTCCATTTTATAGCTGGGAAAACTGAGGCTCGAAATAGTCTTTAGCTTTTTATTTCCTTCAGGAGTCTTTTAGATCCTCTTTTCTTATATTCTAAACTTCCTTCCTAAGCAAATTCATTGACCCCAGTTGCCATTTATATGCTATTATTGGTCATGGTTTTATCAATATTAATAAAACAAATGCATTACAATATTAGCTAATTATATACTAATATTTTCACAGTGACTTTTCAATTAGTGATGGTATCGCAGAAATTTTATGTATCTTCTTTTTGCTTTTCTGGGTTTAAAATCTGAAAATCATTAGTAAAATAAATCAGTGATTTTCAACTGGTATGCCTCAAGAATTTTTAAAACATGCAATACCTGACATGTTTTAGTCAGGGGCACTGACCTCTTTTCCCTTAGATTGTCAAATAAAAAAATGACAACAGCCAACAATACCTGTCTGGCGTGAATGCCGTCTTGAACCATAAACATATAGGTCATATAACAGAGTTGCATCTTACTGGTCACATCACATAATACGGTCACATTGGATTGGTTAATTCTTGGTACCAGAAACTCTTATATACAAGTATAGGCACCTGATTTTTTAAAAAGTCACCTTAGAGTAAAATGGGTAGGTAATTACCTATTATTATCATTATAAATCAATCAAACTTATACCTATTTTTTGTCAAATTGGCAAAAATCTGTTTTTTGATGTGCTGCAGAATTTTAGTAATTAGTTTATGTGTGCCATGAGATGAAAAAGGTTGAAAACAGCTCAAATAAATCAGCAAAAATATCTCTATATAAAACCACTCTGCATGAAATGAGGATGCACTGAAATTGGTTATCTGCTATAAAAATAATGAGAAGTTTCCTGTTACATATAAGTGACCCAAAGTATTTTATAACACCCATTCTGAAATTGATCTCACATTTAAAAAATTGTCTTAGTATAGTTAACAATAATTATCACCACGTAAAATCGTTTGAGTACTTATTGTGTTGTGCTTTGAAGGCACATAATAAACATTAGTTTCCTTTCGTTGTCCAAATCATAAAATACAAATGAATTATAAAAATTAAGTTCACTCAAATAAATATTCTTCCTGCCAAAGCAACCTAAAATATCTCTACATATTTGCCAAATTCAAAAGTTTTGGTTCAGAGCTAGAAAAAGGACAAAAATAGAGCAGCGGGTGTATGTTTGAAAATACAAACCCTTATTAGGACATCTCTTCAGAAGATGAGTTACTACAGCTGAATTGAATCTCTATTAACAGTAGTGAATTCCTAAGCCAGACAGCAACAGTAAATAAAGGAACCCAAGCTTACATTCATTTGATGGCTTTGCAGACTTGAGAATCATTTCTGGCACCATGATTTTGTGTTCAGGAAAACAAAGAACATGAAACATTACGTTCCTCAGAATGTGTTTCTTGTGCTGTGAAATGAATCAAATAAATGAGGCACAGACAAGGAATTTGGATTTCGGCAAGATTTTGATTCACAGTTGCTTTCAGTTTCTGAAACTTTGGGCGGCACTCATCTTTGTAAGAATTTTTTGCTTCTGTTATAATCAGCAGAGTCAAGAATATTTTCCCTAGACTGTCCGGAGACCACCCCGCTTTCCTTCCCTGCGTCTATAGCTCACTTTAGTAAAGGAAGAGGCAGGATCCCTGCACAGAGCTGCGCTAGCCTCATATATAAAGAATATTTGGGTCATCTGAACTGCTTGTAAGGTGAAAAAAAGAAGTCCCAGGGCAAATGCAAGACATTCATTTCCCAAGCTGGAACTCACTTGATTTATTTTATGACTTGCTTTATCTGTGAGACGTTTGAGAAGAAAATTGAAAAAAAAATTATCAGAAGGGGATTTAATATCTTGAAAGTTTTCTTGGCATGATTATTGCCTAAGGACAATGTGAATTTTACAATAATGCCCTGAACTCACAGGGAAATTAGCTGACTCGGGCACTATCCTTTTGAGTGTTGGTGGGTTAAAGCTATAGTTTTATCAGTGTGGGCTATTCTTTCTCTCCCTGCTTTCATCTTGAGAAGTGAGTGATAGGCTTTGGAAATCCATTAACTCTTAATAAGAAAGTCTAAAGTTAAATATCCATAAATCTCCCCCAAACTTCTTAGAATGCCTATATTTTTGTCCACAGTATAATCTTGTAGGACGATGAACTCCACGTAGTTTTGACTCTGCCGTGGGCCTTCTGCAATGTTTCATTCCTGTGACTATAATGAAAGAATTTGTTTCAATTTCCTTAAGATAAATTGTCAAAACAAAAAAAAAGTATTTTAGGCTCATTTTCTGACTGAGAATAAGAAAGCGATGTGCTCGTTGTCATGGGAAGAGGTGATATCAGAAGGCAAGAGAGAGGGCAGAGCTTCAGTTTCTCCAATGAGATATATTCACACTAGAAAGAGTCACACTAAGTAGTAAATGGTAGCCCAAGACAGGTGAACTTCCAAATTGAGAACACGAGTCTAGAGCTAACCGAATTTCATATCAGAATCTTAAAGACTGGCAATATGATCTCAAAGAACCCTATGATAACCTCAGGAGTCCTGGTGAGGACGCCAGAGATGCACAAAGGCAGGTGACGGCAGTCCTGAAAAAGAATAGCTAAAATGAACTAGATTACCTGCAAAGGTGACGGCGATCCCTGGTAAATGTTTGTTCAAGTTACTTTTCAGAGACTGCATTATCCAAACTCCCCTGGAACTCCAATGCTGTCCAGCAGTACCTTTATTTCTACCAATTAATTTCTTACAACATTCCTCCCCTCTATCCACACTTTCTCCATTTGCTTTTGCCCCTAAGAATGTCCAAGTTCTCTAACTCATGCTCTTTCAGCTTTCAACATTCCTGCTGTCATATTCCTCTGGATTTCAACCATTTCCTCTTTTTAAAAATCAAACTCAGGGAAAGAACCATCTTTCCCCCTCTCCAAGAATACTCTTGTGTCATTGAATTATCCCCTCTGTTTTCTGGGACTTTGCTCCATTAATTAAAATTCTTTGTGTTGCATTTTTTTCATTTCTTCATCAAGAGGTGCTCTTTCCATACCTCGTCCTGGGAAAATGCTTAGATGCCCCTTTATTCACACACACACACACACACACACACACACACACACTTCTACTATTCCTTCAATTACAGGTTGGTACATGAAAGATGTTTAGTAAGTGTAGGAAGAATGAATAAAAATACTGTTCACACTTGTTCTCTTTCCTTTCTAATGCTTTCTAAAGAGAAATTCATAATGCTTGCTTCTCTTTACCCATTTTTTCTAGCCGTGGTCTCATCCCTCTGAACAGGCTGAGGAGCGGTGAGAGCAGCTTTATCCTATCCCACTGCAGACGGGGCTATCCTCTCAAGCCCCATCCCTTTGAGCTCCCACCCACTGTATCTTCTGTGCTAGTTCCTCCCACCCATGACAAGAGCCTCATCTAAATACAATGTGGGAGTGGAAACTAGTGCGGGTAGATGAGATGGTGGTTAGAGGAGAACGCCGAAATAAATGACAAAATGGACAGTGCAATGGGTTCCAGCCCACGTGGAATCCTGCCCCACTCACTGAGGCACACTCTAGCGTCACTTATTTCACACTATCGCTCATTCATACGGCTTTCCTCTAGCCAAGCTGTGTTCATGAACCGAGATGATTTATTAAAACATATACTTGTTTTCCTTCCAATATTTTTCCTTCCCTTTCAAACATAATCATTAGACTTTTAATAATTCTCACCAAAATTGTTTTATGCTTCCTTGCTACATGGGTTCCTGCAGGAAGACAGAGGCAGGTGGAAGGTCACAGTAACCCTGTCTGGTCTTTTGTAAATGCCTGGTCTCTAAAACAGCGGATGCTAAATGTGCCGGGGAAGGAGCAGAGAAGGCTCCGCAGGGCCTCTAGACTGGGTGGAATGTGTAGGGACCTAGACCCTGCTTCATGGACCCCGTAGTTACACAAAAAGAGAGAGGAAGAATTCACCAGGAACTTCATAAAATTGAAAGGCATCTATTATACAAGTTCGGATTCTTCTAATCAGAGTGTGCATCATTTTCAGGTCTCTGATTTTTTTTTTAATCTCTGTCCATGTGAAATATTTTCCCCTAACAAACATATACCTATTACTTTGCTCATGGTAGTAGCCCAAGCTTTATGTGTTTGCAGCGAGTTGGCAGTGAAGTCAGAGAACTTGATTTACAGGAATTCAGAGGAAAAAATGATAGCCGTGAATATTGACTAATAGGGGACAACTTGAGGAGTTAGAGGGTCTTAAACAGGGTCTTACAGGAAGGGATTTGGATAGGGCATAAAGAAATTTGGATGACAGGAAAACACTGGAAATGTACAGCATGTCCTTAAAGAAACATAGATGTGATTTCTTAGCACAATCTTAGTATATAATTGACTCTTCATTGTTTAAAATTATAAAGTAGTCCTGTAATATTTCCCATAATTTAATAGCTGTTGTAATCATTAAAATGCTATTAATCTAACAAAGTGCCTTCAGCTGTTAATGATACAATAAATAATACTTCTATTGAATGGGTAGACACCGATTATCTACCAGTTCTGCCTGTGCTCGCAACCTGGGAGACTTAGACCCTTAATCAATTTTTCTTCCTGCTCCTTTTGGTAACATGCTTAAATGGCACTGGATTTTATGTTAGGCATTTTTGCTTTATATTTTCTCATTTAGTTCTTTGGTTCCCATTTATTTCAAGTATGAATGACTTCTTTCCACCGGATATGATAATGCTAATTTTGAAATACCCACTCTGGATGGTATAGTACTAGAGATATAGTTATTCAATAATATAAGATAAAGTAAATCAAGCAATATAGTC
Source organism: Mormoops blainvillei (assembly GCA_004026545.1). NCBI lineage: Eukaryota > Metazoa > Chordata > Mammalia > Chiroptera > Mormoopidae > Mormoops > Mormoops blainvillei. Next base: position 97,583 of record PVJD01001757.1, read on the forward strand.
ATAAAGCTAATGCTTTACACATTTATGATGTCTTCTTCATAAAAGCTAAAAGTTCTAATCATAATCTTAGTCTCACATGCACAGTGTTCATACAATCTGTCCTGAGATGACCTGTCTCTTGTATTGAGAAAGGATATTCAATTAGAATTAAAGAAATATCTCGAGTAATAATTTGAGGATGAATACAGATTTATTCTAGGGGAATAAGCACTTATTTTCAACATTTAATCAATGTGTTATTCCCCTGTCCCAGAAAGTCCTTCCCTGATTTACTTTTTAATGCTCACCTCTTCAAGGAAGCCTCTCAAGGTTGCATGAGAGTGAACTCTACTCTTTTTTGGTTTCCTCTGTACCACTTTGATGCTTGGATAACTGTCCTTCTTGAGCTGAAATATTTATATGTTCTTTGCCTTATTAAACTGTGATATCTTTGAGGGCAGGGGTAATATCTAATTCAATCTTTTCCATACTTCCAGTTGGCATCATGCCCACTGTGTGCTAACAACACAGTTGTGCGGTAAATGTTTGAGGAACCTTATTTTAAACTCCTCCTTTAAGCACCATGGTTAAGAGCACGGGCTCTGGCACCGGGAAGCCTGGGTTTGACTTCTGGCCCAGTCACTGGCAATGGGATCTCGATACCTTAGGTTCTTCACCTTGAAAATGGGAATAATAAGAGTGGTACTTCATAAATATGTTAAGACCAGTAAAGGAGTGAAATTATATATACGCACACACACACATGCACGCATATAACTTAAGAGTGCATGGGAAAAGCTCTTAAAATGTAAATCTATTACTAGTTTTATTCAATTATATGAGTACTTACCATTCTATGATATCATAATTACCTTATACTTGTAAGTAATTACGGGGTGTATTTAGGGATGAATCTTCGCAGATTCGTGTACCCTTTTCAATAATGCTCCTATCTACAAGTGAGGAGGAGCCTGCCACGCTGGAATATCAGAGACTCAGTCTGTGAGTGGGGGACCGAATCCTCACAACATGTCAGCTGGGCCTTTAAAAGTGACATAAGCTAAAAATCTTCACGTTCTAAAGCCTAGTGCTTAGTTTACCCACAGCTTCATCAATTCCGATATTTATATTCCTGGATCAGGAACCTTTTCTTCAATTTCCCTTTCCTTCACTATTTCACTTTTCAATCCAATTCAGCTGCTGTTTGGTGGCGAGGTTTCAGCCCTGTGCTTGAAGTCATCAACTAGTGGTTGCACTGAGTCATTGTTTGGAGACCTTTCTGTTTATGTCACTCTCCCAGTTACAAAAACACATGTTAAAAAGTTATTCCTACTTTTGTCATGAATAACTAGTGTGGTAAAGGTGATTTTAATCACCTTTACTTTTTCATATTATTTATAATTAAAATATACTATTATAAGAATAATTATATATTTAATTAAAGAACCTAGTAAATTATATAATTGAAAAGCATACTAAGTACTCTTTATAGTAAATAAATGTGTGTATGTATATAGAAAATTGACTATGTTCTCCAATTTGCCAAATCAATTTTACTTGATTTTGAACAAAGGTTGAAATACACTCCTTAGAGCAAACCTGAAACTATAGAAGCAAAAATACAACAACTATGTGCTTAAAATCTCATTCTAAAAAGAGCTGGTTGAACTTTATATCCAAGGGTTTCATATTCTCCTGGTTGTCTGCCATCTGTGTGGTAAAGGAGAGAGGATCCATCACCCAGAGCGATGGAGGTGGACCCCAAGGAGCTCACTGTAAGAGAAGCCCTTAGCTGAAGTCTTTCCTGTACGTTAAACATTTAAATTAAACATTATATGTATATCCTACTCCATAGAATACACAGCTTATATTAATATATAAGTAATACTATTGCCTTCCTCTGAATCTTTGATCAATGACATTATTAGAAAATATGTCCTAATTATCTGTGCTCTTGGAGGGCCTTTGCAGAGCCTCATCAGTTTGGAAACACTAGTTTTATTTTATAACAAGGACATTTAAATCAACCATTCTAGTGTTTCTTACAATTGAATCAATACTAGATAGTTTGTTTTTCTTGGATGATGAGCCTGGGGAAGAGAGAGTTTAAGAAAAATTTTAAAAAATTATTTAAGGGGTTGTAGCCATTAAAACTGTGGTGTTACTGAAAGGGCTGAACGTGCAGATATGTAAAAATACTGAGCTTCTTTAAAGTGGAACATCCAAGAAGAGCTTTTTTATGGGAGGTTTAAATTAGGGTCTATTTTTTGGGTAGGGAGGAATTCAAAATACAGATTTGATGGTAATTTGCAGACGCTGAAGCAATAAAAAAATAAGGTTGGTTAGAATTAGAAATTCTGAATTCAGTGAATCTTCACAGGACAGAGGAAATATAATCACTGACAGAGGGAACAAAATCACTTGTAGAAGACAGAAGAGGGAGAAAAACCAGGCCGTCACGCTGAAGCAAAGAACAGTGATACTTGAGATTCGACACCACTCGTCACATACCTTACAAAGAACAGGAAGAATGGGGACAGGTTATCAAATAAAAGATAAAATGATGATGTAGAAAGAGAAAAATAAAATTTTGTATGTGGAACATTCACTGGAAGACATCAATCCAACACCACCCATGACATGAGCAAAGTTATATAATAATAAAAAAAGAAAAGTGTTCTAGAAAAACAAAGTCAAAGTTCATTCACTGAGTCACTTTGGAACAAAACTTTTGTTTTCTTGGCTTTGTAATCTAATGTCCTTTTCGTTCCTGTACGTAGCAACCTAGTCTCCTAAAGTAGGGTATTCCATGCAAGTTACTAACAATACAACTTTTGGGAAGGTAGGTATTTGAAATTCAACAGTGAACATTACTGGAATAAAATTTAAATAAATAAAGCAATGGGGCTGGGTGTTTCAATGACAATGCTTTGAACTTACTACTTACAAAGACAAGTATAGCTCCTATCTAAAATTATTGTTGTATTTTATTCTAAAAAAAAATTCTACTCAACTAGTGACTGATAGAGAGGGAACTAACTAGAGAAAAATTAAAAAAGAGAGAGTGTAGAAAGCGAGAGGAAGAAAATAAGCTGTCTTCTAAACCTGCAGATTCTCACACTGGAAACACAGGTTTCCTAAAATGACATCAAAGAACATTTCCACTTCATGTACATGACGAGGGATTTTGAAATCTGATGGTAAAAGGCTTACCCACACCCCACACTGAAAAGCATCATTATATCAACACCAAAAACCAAGAAGCACCACCATCAAAAATAAAGCAAAGCAAACAAAACAATGAAAAAAATGTCTCCTACTTCTAAGTAACAAACCCTACCTTAAGGGAAACAAATGATTCTCCATCACAATGAATGGCCCATACTACTAGCGAGATGGCACAGAGGCAGGTCTCTCACAGAGACATTAGCGAATCCAGCTTGGTTCTAAACCTCTGATTATCAGAAAGACAAACCTTTGTTTAGATAAATAGCTGCATGGACTGGTTCAGTTTTTGAATGGTTGAGACTTTCCTACCTCTAATTTATTTGTCAGTTTGTCTAGTAGCACACATAATTTTCAATAGGTACTTTCCAGAATGCCAAGTCAACTATGAAAAGAATTTCATGGAAGTTTCATGGTATAAGTAAATTTTCTGACAAGGCTTTTGCTGTTAAGAAACAAACATGGTACCAATGGTTATAACAGGAAAACAGGTGCTGACAACTGAAATCAGTTCAATATTCCTCTTACCTTTCATTTTCCATAGTATTGAGCATAGCAATGAACTGCTAATACGTAAGACCAAATGTTATAAAATCTTATCCATTTTAAAATATTTTAAATACAGGAATAACCCTCCTTTCTGTTTGTTTTTTTTTCCTAAATACCTTGAGGATATAAAGCTTTTAAGATTTATAAGTAGTAGAAAAATATTTGAAACTTAAATTTGTATTAAAACATTATTCTTTGAAAAAATCCACTGACCCATTTTTGTAAAGTAAAAATAACCACGGGGTGTTTACTTGCATTGAAAATATAACAATTACAGTGCAATTCTTATATTCATACAATAATATAAAAACTATATTTTAAGTTGCACAACTGACCTTCTTTTCTATAATAGTATAGATAGAGCCAAAATTATAAGTAATTGTATTGTGGAACATTTTGAAAAGAAGAATCCTGTTGCTTTTCTTGCATATAAATCAATTTGGATCTTTAATACTTCTTTGCATTTCCTTGCACATTTGTAAACATGACTTCAATTTTTTTTAACTTAAAGGAAAATATCTGACCACATACTGAATGACAATGATATCGTTAGACAGCTGTATAGAAAATATAATAAGCCCGCACATGTGACAGATTTCCAGAGACAAAAAAACAAAACTTCCTTTGCAAAGAAGAATCAGTACGCTCTACAATTCCGTCACATAGCCCGAAGGTCCACTTTTGTTTCTCTGGCAAGAACTTGAGATGTTTAAGTTGAATTCACTTCACTCACCTGTTTGGCTTAGTTGGGACGTGCTTCTACTCCTTCGAGACACTATGGCGACCACTTTGGCACTCAGGCTCGATCTCCGTTTCTTTCCACCTGCTCCCACTGTACCCACGGCCGTGTCCGACTGACTGCCGTCATTATGCTCCAGTGTGTACATCTCTCCACTCACACTGGTACTCTTCGTGATGGCTCTTCCTGAAGTCCCCATCCGTCTGCCTTGCATTTTAGGGGTAAATGAACTATATTTACAAAGTAAAAACATATATGCATCCATAAATTACAGGTCAGCATAACTGAAATGCTAAATCTAATTTATTTTGAAATAATCCAGGCATATTTTTAGGGGGAATTTCCAGTTGAGTAGTAGTCCTACAGCTACACATATTTTAAGATAACATCACCAACGCTAAATATTTACTTGATGTAGCTTATAACAATATGACTAAGGAAGCTATAAACTTTTTCAAAGATAGTACAAAGAAATGCAACCAACGCTGTCCATGGGAGGTAAATGTTACTGACCAATCTTGTAAATAGTTACTATGTTACTTTCAGAAAAACTAAAATATTTAAGTAAATGAGACATTTTTATGCATTCTTAAGGAAAATTTTTGTTAAAAATGGGTACTCTAAATTTGCCATGACAAGCTTTAAAAAATGAAAACAGTATCCGTTCTAGTGTTCCTTTGGGATTTCAACAAACAGACATATCTTTGCTATGGCTTAATTAGTCTAGGAAAGACTGTTAATGAAGCAAAAAAAAAAAAAAAAAAACCAGAAAAAAAACCAAAACAAAACTGCATTTCCCTCCTCCTTCCTTGTCCCCAATGCTCCATCTCCTCCACACAAGCTTCATCTCATTTTCCTATTGCAGCCCTTCAAATTCACATGCTCTAAGTTGAGACTTACCTGTTTTCTTTAGTTCTTTTCTACTAAAACTTATTGTCTAAGTTCCCAGATTGTACTAGTTTATCAGAATTATATTACTGTACTTTTTTCTCAAATGAATAAATTATGCTTGAGAATTTTGGGAACCATGGAAGATTGGTGGGAAAAACAAACAAACAAACAAACAAACAAAAAGTCATCTACACTTGCCAAAGTACATGTATGTCTGTGAGTTGGAGAGAGGCAGAGTAGGAAAGCAGGAAGCCAAGATGTTAGGATTCTTTGGACCTTTGAAATTCATGTTGCATATGCAGCTATATTACACATCTAGACAGACCTTTACCCTCTTAATTTTGTTTCCTCAAAATATTGTAAAAATTGGCTTACATGACCCTTACCACCATATAAATTTTCTATTTCTTGAGCTGATCTGAAAAATACATTATCTAATATATAGCATATTTTAACAATGATGCCATTTAATACACAAGTGCAAAAAAATCCTATTATGATTAGAAAAGGTAAAATAAAATTTTATCTTGGGATCATGCAACATATCTGTGGTCACATATACGAGGGGGTACCCAAAAAAACCCCAGAATTACCTTCGGGAGGGCGGGCCCCTTGTACAGGCTTCCCCCATTAAGTGACTGTTCTAGGAAGCCATCTGTAGCAGTGCACCAGCTGCCGTTGTGAGAGGCTGCATTCGGTTTCAGTGAAATTTTTGAAGACTCTTGCAATGTGTTTGCCCATTTCATGATGGGTGACTTATGAGCGCACCTGCCCAACACTTTGCTGAGTGTTCAGCAGTTTTTTACCAAAAATGGCATGACCCTGTGCCCCATCCTCCCAGTTCAACGAATCTTGCCCCGAGTAACTTTTTTTTGTTTCCCCATGATGAAAAAATTCCCGAGGAAACAGAAAAAGTCCTCAAAGGGAAACATTTTGCCAATGTGGAAGAGGTGAAACAAAAAATGGCAGAAGCACTAAAAGGCATCAAAATCGACAAGTTCAAAAACTGTTGTGAGTAGTGGAAAAATAGCACTGATAGATGTATTGCATCAAATGAAGAGTACTTTGAAGGTGACTGAAATTTAAACATTTAAGAATAAATATACAAATTTTAATAAATAAATTCCATTTTTTGGGTCCCCTCTCATATAATGAGTGTTTAAGTAGGAAAAGAAATTGGTATTGGGTAAGTTCAGAAAGGCAGGAGGGTAATACTACTGAGAAATTTTGTACAATGTTCTTTAAGTTATAGAAAAGTTTAAAAGTATAGATAAATGTCTCCTACAATATTTCTATCATGAAAACTTATTCAAGATGGCATAAGAAGATTCAAGAATTTTATATGGATTTTAATCACAGCAATGAAATATTCTGCAATGCTGACAAGCAAAAATTCTGAAAAAAATACGAGAAATCTGTATAGTAAGTGATTACCATTTTGGGGGGAGTGAATTAAGAAGTTATGCTAAAAATGATGTGGTGAATAAATATGATATAATTTTTCCTCAAAAATAAAATGTTTTTAAAAAATATTTTACTTATTTTAAGAGAGGGGAGAAGGAAGAGAGAAAAAGAGGGAGAGAAACATCAATGTGTGGGTGCCTCTTGCACGCCCCCAACTGGGGACCTGGCCGGCAACACAGGCATGTGCCCTGACTGGGGATCAAAATGGCGACCTTTCCGTTCACAGGTCGGCACTGAATCCACTAAGCCACGCCAACCAGGGCAAAATATTTTGTTATAAGCATTTATTTTTAAGATTTTAAAATTTTATTTATTTATTTTTAGACAGAGAAGAAGGGAGAAAGAGAGGGGTAGAAGAAATATCAATGTGTGGTTGCCTCTCACGTGCCTCTAACTGGAGACCTAGCCTGCAACCCAGGCACATGCTCTGATTGGGGATCCAACTGGCGACCCTTTGGTTCACAGGTCAGCACTCAATCCACTGACCCACACCAGCCAGCTCTAAAAGCATCCTTATATGATCTGAGAATAGTGTACAGTTTCCTACATAACCTAGAGTACTATATGTTCAATGAGAACATGTTGAGTCATTTTTAATTCTATCTCATTGAGGGGAGAGATTTGAGGAGGGGGGTCTAATTCAATCAATGAGAAGGTTACTTTTTTAGCAGATGAGAAATTCAGAGCAGGCCCAATAAGGTATTAGAACTGAAACCTCTACATGAGCCAAGACCCTTAAGAACAAAGTAAAATGAGGGTCTCAGTCTACGCCCTAGTGGATCCTCACTAAGTGGCATTTCCAATTCACATATTTCAGGGAGACACAGAATGCTACCAAAATGAAGTTCTAAGACACTCAAAGAAACTAGAAAATATGAGTCAATCTAAAAGATTAAAAATAAACATCAAACAATGGGAGAAAGGAAACAATACATAATTAAAACCCTAGAAATAAAAGATTGGAGGGATGGTACCAGAGCTAAAGTACACTACAGCAAATTTTTTCCCTAGGAGAGAGGGGAGGTAATTATTAACTTTAAATTTGTTATTTAACTAAATATATTTGAAACACTAAATTAGGCACTAAAATCATAGAAATAGTATAAAATATTATAATTTCCAGAATAACTGAGGGGAGAAATGAAATAAAAACAATTCAATTAAAAACCAATCAGAATAATAAAAATGAAAAATATTTTAAGACACTAGAAGTAATTTCAAGTATATAAGAAATCATAAAAATGAAAATTAGTTAAATAGCCAATTAAATAATAAAGATTATCAGGAGAAAAGAAAAAAAACACTAAATCCATCCTATGCTGTTTATAAGCAACATAACTAGCACATATGGCGATGCAAAGGTTGAAAGTAAAAGGATGTGAACAGTTAGAATGAACATCAAAAACTAAACACACAAAAACAGGTTCTCACATAAGACAAAATAGACTTTAAGGCAAAAAAATATTGGAGATAAAGAGATTCACAACATAATGATAAAAGGATTAAATCACTCGACTCTCAATTCAAGCTCTACTGCTTGCTTATGGGCCATGTGAATTCAATAGGTTACTTCACTTTTGTCTTTATTTGTAAAATGAGATTAGTAACAATTACACTACAGAGCTGATACTGCATGTAAACGATCTATCAGAATACCTAGTACACAAAAAGGTACTTCCTAAATAAGAATTTTTTAATACATTAAAAATGTACATGTTACATAGTTACGACAAAATTATAAAAGTGACACATGAAATTGGTAATGTTTGGGAAGTAATGGTTCAGAATGAAAGAATATTGTATTTATTCAAATAATAGAATAATTGCCACAAAGGAAGGGTATTTAATGTGGATGACCAGAGTTCATCACACTGTTAAGTTTATAATCTGCAGTCAGTTCTCCAATATACAAATATAAACATATAAACACAGTATCATAAAGAGAAACTTAAGAATCTGTTAGATATTTTCCATTACATATTTTTGGCATAAAAATCTAGTAACTATGTGAGGTCCTCTCCAAACAGTCATCCCCCTATATGATGCCAAAACAGCATAGAGCGCCCTTAATGTAGCTGGTCTGTGTGGCTATTACCGCACTCAAAGACAACAGGGTCCTGTAAGTGGCCCTGTAGGGTGTCCTCATGTGCCGTAAAAATTATGAAGCATTGGGAGATTATTATGCTAAGTGAAATAAGCCAGTCAGTGAAAGACAAATACCACATGATCTTACTTATATGCAGAATCTAATGAACAAAATAAACTGACAGACAAAACAGAAACAGAGGCATGGATACATGGAACAGACTGACAACTGTCAGAGGGTTTGGGGAACTGGATGAAAGAAGGTGAAGGGATTAAGCACACAAACCTATATGTATATGTAACACATACACACAGACTGCCGTATGGTGATGGCCTGAGGGCTGGGTGGAGGAGGACGAAAGGGGAAAAATGGGACATCTGTAATAGTATAAACAATAAAAACAAAGTTAAAACACGATATAGCATTGAAGCAAAGCTAGTCAACATCTTAGCAACAGGAGTGGCTTCTTATCCCTGGGCCTGATTTCCTATGGAAGCAGCACACTCCCATGCCTGGTGTAAATCCGAAAGGCGGTTGCTGGACACCAGTCAGCCCCAGAGTGAACACGCTGTTCCTCACTTCTGTGTCTAGTAAAGATCACAACTACAAACACACTCTGTACAGTGAAGAGAGATTTGACCTTTGGCATTTTCTCTCTTTGAACACAATTGCCATGGAAGAAACTGGTTGCATTTGAGAGTTGCTTTCATATTGCCAATTCACCTTGGGATTCATCGCCTATGCTATTTTCCCGGTACTTAAAAGATGTATATAATTTGTGTATCTTTAATAATCTCTAACACTGAAGATAGGTCATTAGCAGTACATAACTAAATTTCCTATATATTGTGGGGAAATAATAATTAAGTAGGGAGAATTCTTACTTTATTTAACAACAGAATATTAAATTAAATGTGTAATTTCTTTTATGATAATTAAATAAAATTGAAGTATTATAACAACTTATACATAATCAAAATGTAATTTCAACAATACTATAAATAGACTATGTATATTACAAGTAAAGTTATTAAGAGTTTGTTTTTGAATTTCCAAAAATTTTTTCACTTGAATGAATTGTTCATACCCTCTTCCATAGATACAAAGTTATTTTTCTAATTAAAGAACGTTTTCTTATTATCATTATCAATGAATTTTACTCAAATGGTCTTTAAAATGTTTTAAATGTAAAACATAATTTAATTGCATTCTAACAGAAGAAATAAAGCTACCAGAAAGTAGATTTCTATAATTTTAAATAATGAAATGTTAAAATGTATTTTTAAAACTCCACAAACAGTTTTTGTCTGTAAGATCTAATTACGAATGACCATTTACACAAATGACCCATCTCTATAAGGTATTCTGGGTTTCAAGTAAATTTTGAATACTTTATTTATTTTAACTATTTTCATTTTCTATTATATAGTAACCATTTACCTAATATTCTATTGATCTTCCTGGAATTTAAACACATTTTAGTAAAGCTATTATGAATTGGCAGAATAAAAAGATAGAACACAAAGGAGGTTGGAGCTGCTTCAAACAGGACCAGGGCTGCCTCACACTGCATTTTAAATGGTTTGCAAGGAAAAACCTCACCACGAAAAGCTACTAAATTGTCCCAAGAACTCTGTAACTGGTTATGATCAATACTGTTGTGTTACTTATATTTATCAGTCAAGCACCATTTTGTGTATGTTATGAATATGGTATGGTATAAAGACTTAGATATACAGCACATTCAGTCATATGGTATAGTAATAGATACGGTATAGTAATTTTACCATAAAAGGCACAGAGCACACTTCTTTACAGCTTTAATCTAGTCACAGGAAATAATAATGGCAATGATCACTAATCTTGGACTACTAAAACTGATAAGATGCTATGAAAAAAGCCCCTAGAGAAACACTAAAATATATTTCCTTTCTCAGGTAGTCAATACTCAGTATCTTTCACTATGTTCTGGTTCGCTCTCTTCCCTATCATAAAATTTCCATGTTATTTTCTTTCTTTTTAGTACTTTTGCAGATCTTAATAGGCTGTTTTTCCATAGTACGACAAGGCAAGCACACGAAAGCATTCCCTCCTATCACTCAATCATATTAAATGTCAGTAGGCATAATAACTAATAAATCTATGAAATGAAAGTTTTATTTGTTATTCTGAGCTATTAATATAGCAAATGATTTTGCAGTTAAGTATTTTTCAAATGCCAAATCACAAAAAAATCCAAAGATTATTTTAAATATCTTGCTGAGGAGAGTTTCCAGATTGGGTAACTAGAGTGCTTCCATGAGCCACCGAGCCAGGCCCCAAAGTCCATGAAGAAAGACACTCTTTTGTTCAGGACGTTGCCGTATGTCTCTTCATCTAGCTGTTGAGGACTTCCGGTGAAAATGGCAGCAAAGGAAAATGTGATACTCGAATCATCCCACAGCCACATCAAAAATACAGCTGCCTGAAATCTGTTTGAATGGAAGTCCTACAACTAGAAATTTAAAGAGGAAGCCACATCAGGGCTGGTCGGAGGGACAGGGATGCTGATTGGGCTAGTCCCACACCCGGTTATCTCAGCTGCAGAGGTCACCCTTGCAGTCCTACACCAGGCTCTCCATTGCAGAGTTCCAGTGTCAGGGAGAGAAGTCTCCATATGTTCTGGCTGTAGAAAGCAGTGGGGATGGAGGCTGAGGGGAATGGAGGGCCTCTAGAGTCCCAGGCAGTTCCTATTAAAGAGCCCATGGATGGACTTACTCAGATTCACGTGCTCTAAGCTCCAGTGCTGGAGTAGCAGCTTGAAAGGAAATAGGGACATAGGAGGGGGAAACGAAATGTTAGGCATCAGAACAAGAGCTGGGGTGGCAACTTTCTGCCTCACAAAAGTGCTGGCAGAGATCTTTGTTCCTTTCTTGAGCCTGCCCTCCCATCCAACAGAGCCAGCAGGCGGTGCCATATTTGAGTCTCGATCAACCTGGCTGACACTGTTTGCCCCACCACAGTGATTCCCTGAGGCCCTGCCCCAGCCAATTTGAAGGCACATCCAAGCTTTTTTCCTGTGGCTTTTCCAAACAAATGACCTGTCTTGCTTCATATTTCAGACTTTCCTGAAAACTCTCAAGCATTATCTGGGTTCTACATACCTCCTATATCATGCTAAGTGGCACCAGGCCCCACATTATTGGATGGCCCACCTTGGTTCACAGCTTGGCCTCTCCTGGACACCTCCAAGGGCAATGAAAATCGTAGCCATCTGCAGATCACTCTGTAGCTCTTGCTGGGTGGCCTCAGGCAGGACACAAGTGGTGACTGACTTTGCATCTCTCAGAAGGCCCTAGAGCACCCAGTGGACAGCTTCGGCCACACCTGATTACAACCCTACCACCTCCAGGAGCACCACACTCAAAGGGCAGACTCAGTGAGCACAAAAGCTCCACTGAAGCAAGTTATGCCCTGCAGAGTCAACTCCTGTCCAGTTGCTGCTCTACTGTAGTCACAGCTGGCCGTCATAACCAATTGGCCTAGGGGTCAACCACTCCGAGTGATGCCAACAGCAATTAAGGCTCAACTACAACAGGATAGTGAACACAGCCCACACAGGGGTGCACCTGGAATGCCCAGCTCAAGTGACTGGTGAGGTTGTGCCACTAGGCCCTGCAGGATAATTATTACACAAGTCCACTCTATCAAGTCCAGAAGATGTAGCAGCTTCACTCAATTCATAGGAATAAACATAGGGAAGCAGCCAAAATGTGGAGACAAAGAAACAGGTCCCAAATGAAAGAACAGGAGAGATGTCCAGAGAAAATAACTAAATGAAATGGAGGCAAACAAACTACCAGATACAGAGTTCAAAATAATGGTTATAAGAATGCTCAAGGAACTTAGTGAGAACCTCAACAGTAAAAAAAAGGACCAGTCTGAAATGAAGGATACACTAACTGAAATAAGAATTATTTACAGGGAATAAACAGTAGAGTAGATGATACTGAGATTAAAAGCAGTGATTTGGAATATAAGCAAGCAAAAAACATCCAGTCAAACCAGAAAAAAGAAAAAAGAATCCAAAAATATGAAGACGGTGTAAGGGTACTTTGGAACAACTTCAGGCATACCAACATTCACATCATGGGAGTGCTGGAAGAAGAAGATAGAAAGGAAGAAATTGGAAACTTATTTGGAAAAATGACAGAAAACTTCCCATCCCTGGTGAAGGAAATAGACATACAAGTCCAGGAAGTGCAGAGAATCCCAAACAAGATGGATACAAAGAGGCCCTCTCCAAGACACATCATAATTAAAATGCCAAAGGTTAAAGATAAAGAGAGAATCTTAAAAGCAGCAAGAAAAAAATCCATTGGTTAAGTACAAGGCAGCTCCCATAAGACTGTCAGATGATTTCTCAACAGAAACCTTGCAGGCCAGAAGGGACTGCCAAAAAATGTTCAAAGTGATAAAAAGCAAGGACCTACGAGCAAAATTACTCTACCCAGAAAAGCTATTGGTCAGAACTGAAGGCTAGTCAAAGAGCTTCCAGCCAAGAAAAAGCTAAAGGAGTTCATTACCACCAAAGTAGTATTACATGAAATGCTTAAGGGTCCTCTTTAAGAAGAGAAAGAAAAGATAAAAAATATGAATGATAAAATGGCAATAAATATGTATCTATCACTAATTGAATCTAAAACCTAAAATAAACAATCAGAGCAGAACAGACTCATAAACACAGAGAATATTTTGATGGTTGCCAGATGAAAGGATGTTTAGGGGGGAAGGGTAAAGAAGGTGAAGGCATTTAGAAGTACTAATTGGTAGTTTCAGAATAGTCATGGGGATGTAAAGTATAGTACAGAGAATAGAGTCAGTAATATTCTGATAACTATGTATGGCATCAGATAGATATGAGATTTATCGAGATGATCACTTAGTAAATTTTATAATGTCTAATCACTGGGGTGTACACCTGAAACTAATATAATGTGTGTCAACTGTAATTAAAGAATAAAAATGATTAAAAAATAAAATAACATATTTATCCATTAAAAAAATCTTCCTGAATCAAAGAAACTATTGTGAAATAAGTGGCATTTGAAATTTTCTGTAATATTTCTCAAATGTAATTTTAGAAATTAATTTCAAGATTAATTTCCATTAGATATTAACTTATTTATTTATTCTCTATCACATTAAATTATTAAATAACTTCACTTGCAATATTTTAAAATCTGCAAGTAAATATAAACATATATCCTTCAGTTTACACTTACTAATTATGCCTACTGACATCAAACGCCAATTTTTAATAAATTTATGACTGCAAGATTACTAGTTGTATATAAAAGATAATTTCTCTTAACAATGCTTTCATATCTTTCAAACTAAGAGTGTAGACAACAAAGATAATTGCTTTTGAAAATATTTTTCAAAGGGGGATGATAAAAATGCCAAAATTTATTTGCATCAAATTTGCTCTCCAAGTTTATTAATATTCATTTGGCTACTGCAAGCCAACCTTACAGGTCCCAGAGAACATACGTTACAGATATGAATGCTGTTGGAAAATTGTTGGTTTTGGCAAAGCTTCTAAGATTGGCTCGCTCCTGTGAGAAAGTAAAGGATTATGCTTGCAATTTGCTTTTAAAGCTTGACTTTGTATAAAACACCTGAAATTTGTCTGCCTCAAAAGAAAATGATATATGATAAAGACAAAAAAAAACAACCCAAAACAAAAAACGTTTTCAGGGCTATACCAAGAAAGCTCAGCTTCGTTTTGTGATGAACACCTCTTTTAGATGTGAAAATAAACATAGAGAATTCAGAAACTCAACATGTTCTCTCTGGATTCTGGTATATGTGTATTTTTTATTTTAAATTATACCACCTCTCCTTATACATTGTGCAGATTTTGTCATTGGATGGGAAAACATTTTTTGAGAAATATTTAAGCCAACACTAAATTAAAATTATAAGGCACATTCAGGACAAATCTGAAAACTGAAGAACCTCAAATTTGTATTGACATTATTTTGAAGTTTTGCATTTATTTCATATTGTAAGAATCATCCTAGTTATTAAGTTTTAAATAGTTTTTAATCATGACTACTGTTTAGAATAACTTTAAATTTATTATATCTGCAAAAGGTTATTTACCTTAATACGAACATTATGATCTATTTTTTCTACTATAGTTCCCCTGTATATATAAACTTTGAAAACATTAAGACATGTTTTGCACTATTTTGAATGAACTATGCAACTCAAAATGCACCTGGAGGAAGGGAAGTCCTTTTTCATTTCACACAGACACTTAGGGTTTAGTTAGTGGAATCCTTAAATGGACAAGATACTTGTTGCATAATCATCTCGAACACAAAATATGTAGGATATTAGTCAAGAATCCCTAATATTCTTTAAAAATGATCTTTTAGAGACTGATCATCCAAACATATGTATATTCTAACCTGTAGCATCTTATCAGTGCTTAATTTTACTCGTACCCAAACAGGCCTTTTGAAGATAACTATAGCCTCATATCTTTTAGGAAGAAGGATGATGATTATCTAGAACAGATTTTCTGAAGCTGCACTCAAGAATATTATACAGATATCCCTATGAAAAAAGCATCCCAGAATGAAGTAACTTTGGTATGCATTGGAATAAGCAAAGGTAAACCTTAAAAACAATAATGTATACCATGAATCATTAACAGAAAAATGCAGTGGGCAATGTTTGGAAAACATTTTATACATTATGCAGAAGGCTGTGCACTTCTCATTTCAGATGTCCTTATCTTGGTATTTTCTTGGTTCATGATATACTTGGATAGAGGAAATCAAAACAATACATGGTATTTTAAGCATCTACATAGTATGGTTTTATATATATAATACAGATAAGCTCATGTCATATGGTTTCTTTCTATAGTCTTCTATGGGAGAATACCGGATACCTAGTTGACTTTTAGGGTATTGAACACTGTTTTGGTGAATTCTGTAATGTCTTCTAAATTTTTTTCCTGATGTCCAGAGTAAAATTCAGCCAAGACAATGTACAATACACCATTTCTTGTATCATAGAATGGTTTGAGCACAGACATACAGGGAATCAGAAAATAAAAATATGTTTTAAACTCTTAAATAGATTATAATCTCATTAGATATGTGGCCTAGATATTATACTTTAATGTAGTCTTGGAAAATAATGAAGTCCTTACCTATTATAGGAACTCAAAAATTTCCTGCTACTTACTATGACATATAAATATAGTCTATCATAATTGATCAGACTTGTTCATCTTTTAACCATGAACTTTAAAACCTATGTAGATGGAAGCTACTAAAAAGGCAAAAAGAAAGTGTTGAGAAGCAGTAATAAATTGACAACCATCATTCCTCACAGTATTGGCTATAAAAACAGAAAATACTGAAGGCTGAAGGGCCTGCAGCCCTTGTTCCTTATCAGTGAATCACAGTATTTTTACAGTGATGTCACTTCATTCTCCCTTTTTTTTTTCTTTTCATGCCAAACCCTTCTCTCAGGGTCTTAACCACAGGGTTGATGATGGATGCAAAATCACTGGGTGTGTGCACATGCATGCCCATGAGGCTGTTTAAGGAGGAGAATGTATGTTGAAAAGATATTTTCATTCTGCATCAGGAGAAAGATCTGCCTCTTGCCACATCTCATTCCTTCCTCTCTATTCCTCCTAAGTATTCTAAGAAATGAAATATGTGCCAAATATGGAAAATCACTGCCCTAAAATAATAAGAAAGTTACTAACGTAACAAGAATATCTTTAGCCATTAGCTTTAGTGCCTAACTTATATAATCCACATATATGAACTAAGAGTTATTTTTAGTTCATATGTGTTCTAAACTATGGAGAAGAAGAAGGGAAGCTGAAAACATTAGAATGTCCTGAATTTTTAATTAAGAAGTTTATTTGTACCATTTTAAGTCTACCCCTCTCCCCACCACCTTCACTAAACAAGAAAAGTCATGTCGATCAAGGAGGCAAAGAATCCTCTATCTTTTGCTTCTTGTCATGGTATAATTATAATTAGTGTTGATTTGTTAAATGGCATTTTCCCAAGAAGTAACATTGGCTCCATGCACTAACACTTTGTTTCTTCTGATCCCCTTCCTATAAAATCACAGTTAGTGGTTGTCGAATTGCCTGTTTCTCTCTTCTTGACTTTTTTCCTCAAAAATCACATGAATCCTCTTCATTTGAAATTTTAAGAGAAAGACAATGGACCTGCAATTTACTCTTGCAATTGGTGAGTAACATGAATTCAATACACTAGTAATACTTCATAGCACAGTAGTTAATTTAAGGTACTTGGTTCTATTGTGAACAAAAAGAAAAATTACCTCATGAAGTATTGTTTTATAGTTATTTTAGTAAATTGTTTATAGAAATGAAAAGTGAAGAAGTCCTGCATAAGTCCCATTTATTGACATTCTTGTTAAATTAAATAGGTTTTGCAATATAATAACATAAACATTTCAATGCAAAGGAATCTATTTGAATAATTTTCACCCTTGACCCTAAGCAACTCAATAAGGCTCCATTCTTTAGCTCTTCCAATTTTCTTAAAATTTAGAGAACTTAATATTGATAGGAACACATTCTTAGAACATTAGAAATAAAGATAAAACATATTCTATTACTATTTTTATCAGTTGAAATTGCTCATGTAGATTATTAGAATATGAAATTGTTCATTAACAATAAGATAATTACTCTCAATTTTCTTCAAAAGATCAGCTAGGTTCAGGGAAATCCAGGAAGAAGGAATGCTTTAGGATACATTTTATTGTACATCACGAAAATGTGTGACAACATTAGACTTTCAGAGCATTAGAAATGCAACTGCCCTTATTTTGAACATTTATATTTCTTAGTCTTTTCACCAAACCCAAAATTCTATCAATGAAACTTCCATTTCTGTAAACTAGTTAAGAACAAATATAAAATATGGGTTGTCCATATTGAGCCTGCTTTACTGAATTAAGTGACACTTGGATTCCTGTGGTCTTTTCCCTTTCAGCAGGTTACTTTGCCTGGTAAGAACAGGAGACCACTACTGGTGATTTAAACAACATGTAAATTTCCTAGAGCTCACATAGCAAACTAGCGTGTGTATTTTGTTATCATATCCACTCAGTCCTACCTGAAAGCTGACCAACTGCCAATTACAGGCCATGGGGAAAATGTAGCAGGTTTCTTGTTTTATTTTGTAAATAAAATTTTATTGGAACGTAGCCATACTCTTTTGTTTACATAGCATTCACACTAAAATGGCATTGCTGACTGGATGTGAGAGTGTTCTGCATAGCCTGAGATATTTACTGTTTATCTCTTTACAGAAAAAGCTTGCTGATACTGGACTAAAGGATGCTCTGTCAATTTAATCATATCAGAAGGAAGTTCCTGCTCATGTGACTAAGCAACCTGTAAGATTAGGACTATAGTTATCAGCCATACATTGTAGTAGACAGTACCA
Organism: Mormoops blainvillei; assembly: GCA_004026545.1. Classification (NCBI taxonomy): domain Eukaryota; kingdom Metazoa; phylum Chordata; class Mammalia; order Chiroptera; family Mormoopidae; genus Mormoops; species Mormoops blainvillei. The sequence continues at coordinate 116,022 of PVJD01001757.1, forward strand.
CACTGTCTATTAGAGACACTACACGATAGTTAATAAATGTTCAACTCACTCCAGTCCCAGTTATTTTAATTAAATGTTAGTGTTTCTGTCTTCTGTTCCTTGACCTAGACTGTAGTTTTGCAAGAATATCCGGCAAGATGGCTGCATCTGTACATCGCGGACAAAGACCCGGCTTACAGGAACAGTACCGCCAACTCACCTGATTCTGCCCCTGGGGCGCTCAGATTGCTCTGACATGAAGCTTGTGCTGCTGAGGCGTGAGGCACTGCTGGTTCTGGAAATGGCGGACACATCACTGACATCGCTATCTGATGATTTGGCAGAGACGTTATCACAGCTTCTGTACTGATCTTTATGTATGTTATACTAAAGATTAAAAACAAGAAAGTGTGAGCTCCATCATGAGATCGTGAAAAAGAGACATACACGGTGAGGATAATGACTACTTAGCCAAAACCAAATACGAGTGTACCTCCATAAAAGTAGGTGTGGAATCTAAAACAACCCCAACACTAACATAATGTAGGACTTCCAATATAATACCTACATCCTCTGAATGGTAAGGAATGGTTTTTCAGAGGCTGAATTATAAATTAAACACAAAAATTAAATGCCTGGGTGGAAAATTCATTGAATTACTTGTATATACTTAAAACCTCAAAATTGTATTATTTTTTTCTAGTACATCAGTATCTCTTTTCTTGCTTTTGTTTTCATTATTGCACATTTTATTCACCTTCTGTTCTATCCATGGTATGGGTTGCTTCCATCTGACTGTGTTTCTTGATTCTTTCTAAAACTATTCCATTTACCTACACATCTCCTTATTCTATGACACTGCACTGTTTCACATTTCTTCAAAATTATCTCTCTTTACAAAAAATGGTTGATATTAAAACCAAGGGGCTGTGCCAAAGAGGAGTAAAGCAATGGCAGGAAAGAGTTGACTTTGGCTTGAAACTACCTATTATGGCTTAATTAGACACTTTCATATTGAAACTGTCAGCTCAGTGTCAAAAATAAAAACTGAGATTCTTATTAAAATTTCATTATACATTATAGTGTATATTTAAATGTGTTTAAGTTTGTCTTTGATCTTCATTACCTAAGATCTTAGAATCATTAAGAAAAAGATTAAAACATGCAAAGCTTTAAAGCAGTTAGTCTGCTCTTGTTTCTATGTCACTGTCTTATTGTAACTGATCACACAGTGAAAGCTTTATATATTATTTTAATATGTCAGTTATAAAATAATAAGTTTATATAATAGCATATAATTATATTATACCTAATATATGTCATTCTCAGGTACTGGAAGGTAAGATAACTTATGTAAAATAAATATATAGGTAAAATAAACACATGATTAAACACTGAGTATTTAAGTTTCTTATCAAGTGATTGAATTTTAGATTTATGTGTTAAGGTGTGAAGACAGGAAATGTTTGTTAAGCCTGTAGAGGGACTCATCCATTCTTTGATGCTCCATATTAGATGAGTTTTAATGAATCTAAAGTAATCCAAACACTCTACTTATAAAAATTAGTAGGAACAATTGTTCTGCTAAAGTATATAAAATAAACTGATGCTAAAACCTGGACCTGTATATACAAAAAGAAGTATAATATGATATTTAAAGAAAATACTGGAGAAGGGGATCATGTTTTTTTAACATGATTTAACATCAGATGAGAGTAGTTCAGGTCTAAGGTATTTAAATGTTAGTTTTAATTTTTCATTTCTCATGTGTATGTAATGGGTATGAAAACAATTCCAAGTTTGTAGAATATCTATAAAGTTATCTTTCCAAAGATTTTTTTCATAACTGTGTGATTTTTTGATAGCTATATGCATACTCCAAAAGGAAATTCATATATGTTATGTCCAGGACCGAGCTATTTCTACAACTTCGTGCGTGACCTGAAAGTAATATGATTTAAGATAATGTATTTGAAGTAATGTGATAATGTTTATCACCAAATTCTGTCATATCTGATAGCATGATCCTGACTGACATGATTCATCTCAGACAGAGCTGGTTTTTATTTACAGAGTAGATGTGGTAAAGCCTTAACATGCTCACAAAGAACCTGAATTTAATACTCTTACTGGAGTACAAATATAACTCATATTATTTGTTTTTGAAACTACATTGCTAGGTAGACATGTTACATAATTATTACAGTGTTTCCAATCATATTGAAATAATAGCTTGTCCATGAGAATACAAGAAGAACTGGGTTCCAGTACCATAAAAATTTACCCAGCAGTAGCAGATTTTCTGGCATTGTATTGATGCCCCAAATAAATGTTCCTCTTATCTGACAAATGACAATATAAGTAGCAGAGACTACAGCATAGATATACGAGTGTACATGGGGCTATTTATCCAACTAAAGAGATTTTCCTTTGCTATAAGCCATCTCTTCCTTAACCTTTTGTATATAATTTTTGATATTCCAGCAAAGAGATAAAACAAGATTTTTAAAAGACTGTAGGTCACTCTGTTGAAACAATACATTGCTGAATACAGTGGACAAAAGGCTTCCTTTTCAAAACTATCAATACATATCATGCCATTTTCAGTTACAGAGTTGTAACACAGGTTGTTTCTTAATAGCTCTGTAGAGAACTTTTCATATCTTACTTGTTCTCCTTGAAAAAAGAGTTTACCTAGGTTTACACCATACTTAATGACCTGAAATTAAACCTATGTTTCTTCAAAAGAAATATTAGTGTCAAAAGTAAAATACAATAAAACAAAAAAAAAGACTATAGGTCATATTAAATTTTTCTATATTGGGGTAAAGAATGATCTGTTACTCTGACATGACATCACAGTTTACATTGGTTATTTGAAGGAAATGATATACTTTTCTATTCACTTTTCACTGCTATATTTACTTATTTTCAAAATCTATTGAAAGTTTAAATAATAACTTTGGTTTTTTATCAGGCATAATTTGTTAAATTTCCTATTTAAAATTAAATATTTTAATGGGAATACATTAATTATATTTCAAGAAACATAATATCCTCAGGAAGAATGTATACTGATCACAAAGCAGGGAAGTAAGTCCTTGGTGTGGGGGAGGTTCTAAGTATAGGGCTGCTATTTTTATACGTATTAATAAACATTCAGCAGCTACCTACAATATGCATCACATCAATCTTGGTTGCTGTTCCTGGTTTACAGAAACATAAGCACTTTTTAAACTGTGGGTTCCTAAATGCAAAGTCACCCTTCAATTATGAATTTCATGCCATCATTAAGGCATGCATCTCTGTATAACATCAATGGGAAAACAGCATGGTGTCACATTTCAGGGATACCAGAGTAGTTTTTTTCAAACGCAAAGTTAGTGCTAATTCCTTACTCAGGATGAATGCTAGGGTAAATCAGTCTTTTAAAGGCTGTGCTAGGTTTGAAATATCTTAGCAATATTAGCCTGGTAATTCTTTGCCCTGAAGAAATTTAGTTCTACTGGTGTTTAGTTATAAATATTTTGAGAATGATGACATAATTTCTAATCTGGCATAATTTCAACTAAGGTGTATTGCTTTATCCAAAATGTCAGATAGTTTAAGATGCTAAAAAGGAATAAAGGAATAAGGTTCAAAATTAAATGTATATTAAATTTACAACAATGCTAATTCTTATTTATATGAATAAACATATTTTTGTAAGTTATAAAAAGGCAGAGGTTGGGGGTAAAAAATGAAGAAGATAATTTCTCAAATATATGAGAGAGATTTAAGGTAATTGGAAACTAAAAATTTTATTTTAAGCATTAGGCCATAATATCTTAGAATTGCAAAGAGTATTTATCTTTTACTTGACACATAAAATGAAAAGCTAATCATTTGTTATGTTATATCATATATTCTTACTATCATATATTCTTATAAGTTTAAAGATATATCTTTGATCTTATATTTATGGATATAATTTACTCATTTTATTTATGTAATATTATCAATTTATGCAGTCAGTAAAAACAACAGTAACATATTTAAAAGTAATGTTTTAAAAAAATTCTGTTATGAGCAAAAAAAAAAGATGCCTTGTGTAAAAAAGGGAGAAAAATGAGAATATAACAATTAAATTGTATGCAAACTAAAACCTGAAGAGAGCCTCTGAACCACACTGGAGTACAGTGTGCATTTCAGTAATGAAAAAGCAGAACAAAGTGGCACCTAAGTTCCAATCAAGAGTTCTGGGGCTGATCACCCTACAGAAAGGCTTTACTAATTTTGGTATTGCCTACTTCCTTCTGATCCTCAGTTTTCATAAATTTGGTAAACAAAAAAGCTGGAATAGAAAATTATTCTTAAGTAATTTTAAATAAATTTTTATGAGCCAGAGAACTTGAAATCTCCTAAGCAAGATAACCTCCTTTTGATTTATTATGAATATAAGAATTAGTGATCATTTGGGCTTCTAGGGTGCTTCATTTTGTAAAATTTTTATGATCAACTGATTAATGGTTAGAGTCCTAATCCATAATAATGCAGAACGGCTTTTGGTATTTTACCCTGATTCTTTATTTACCTCTTTCTTGCTTCCTATAATGGCTCTACGTCCCACCCCTCCCTCGCTGTTGCATTTGACCTCATCCTCTGACATAATTTTAAGAAGTTGGTAAAGCATTTCCAGGTTTAAGGAAGTGTTTCCAGCTTAAAGAACATTTCTGAATAACTGCATCCACTGGTGGAGGAAGAAACCTTAAATTACCCTGCTTTCTAATTCTTACTTCATCTGTAGTAAAAGAAAACAAAATGATAACAATATCGATAAAGAAGACAGACAAGCTGATTAAGTGGTAATACCATATAGAATAAACCACAAAGAAGATACGTGGAGCTGGAATCAGCAACTCTGTGACACATCAAGATACTTTCTTTACTGATTTTTTTGTGTGTGTTTGTTTCACTACTTTTACTTTGGGAAATGTTGTTTTAGAGTCCTATGGAATTGATTCAGTGATCACAGTGACCATAGGCATTGTCTCAGATGTAAATCCTTTTGCAGCTAACTGAAAATGTAAAGCGACAAACTGCATCTCATACACATGACTCCATGGCAGTCCAGTGATAAATCATATTTGGTAACCACCTCTGTTTTTTGTGTAAGTGTCTGAATATTTGGCTATATAATGAACGACCTCCATGATTTAAATATATGCAGGGTTTTTCACCCTTCCTCTGACCCTGTCCCCCTGGCAACCATGGGGGTTTATTCTCTATATCTATAAATCTGTTTCTGCTTTTTTGATCATCTGTTTTCACATTAAGTGAAATCATATTGTATTTGCCCTTCTATACCTGAGTTATTTCAGTTAGCATAATACCCTCTATGTCCATCCATATTGTTGCAAATAGCAAGAGTTCATTCTTTTATATGGTCGAGTAATATTTCATTATACATATGTACTACATCGTTTATCTATGTATTCATCTATCAGTGGACCCCTGGGGTGCTTCCACACATTGGCTATTGTGAATAATGCAACGATAAGATGGGTACGTACATGTTTTGGGGGAATATAGTCCATAATATCCTAATGACTTTGTATGATGTCAGGTGGTTACTAGACGTTGTGGTGATCACTTTGTGAGCTATTTAAATGTTGAATAACTATGTTGCACACCTGAAAGTAATATAATATTGTATGCTAACTATATTTTAATAAATATATGTCAATTTTTCTAGGTTCAAATTTCAAGCTAACAATATTTAGTATAGTTTTATTTAATTTTGAATTTCTAAAACGTCATTACTTCCAAAAGGGTTTCTTGATATCAAATTATAACAGGTTTTCCTGCAATGGAAGCTGCCGCTTTTGTAGTATTCTATAGAGTTTTTAAAAAATAAACCAGATAATACATATAAATTATTTCATGAAGTATAAAATTCTATTCATATATTAAAATTATTAGATGATCATGAACAGATTATAAACTCCTTAGTGTAGTCTTAGAAAATAATATTGAAGTATAAGCTAAACACTTATTGGCACATGGAATTGCACCAATTTCAGTTTCTGAGACTTTAAAATCAGTATCTTATCTTACTAAAGACAGAGCAATAAGAAATCTCACGTCACACAATTTTAGTCATTCAGTAACAAATCTCATAGTAAATTTCAACCAAAAATGGCATTTAAGACTATAAATCTGTAACTTAATATTTAAATGCAATATTAAATGGTATTCAAGCAATAAAATGGCTTTAATCTATCTTGTTTATTTGTGTGAATTTGATTATGGATAACTAATCATTAAGTGACTTTGTTTTTAACATTTTTATTGCATTTATTGGGGTGACATTGGCTCATAAAATTATACAGATGTCAAGTGTACAGTTCTATAACACATTATCTGTATATTGCCTTGTGTGCTCACCACCCCAAGTCAAATCTCCTTCTGTCACCATTTATCCCCCCTTTACCCTCTTCTACCTGCCTCCATCCCCCCTTTCCTTTTGGAAATCACCACACTGCTGTCCGGTAGCTTTAATATCAAGTATTTACAATTCCTATTTAGAAAAAAAACATTAAATCCAAGTGAATAAAGTTGTATCTTGTGAAAACAGCAAGAGGAGAGAGGTTATGATGCAAGACTAACATTAGAATAACTTCTCTCATGGATCTCAGTGCTTGCTAGTCCTTCCTGGCATACACACTGTACATTTATAAGACGGAGGCTATTGGTTGGTTATTACTAGTTTTACCTTGGAATATTGCTCGCGATCAAGTTCTTGACTAGAACCAGACCCTGTTGTCTGCTTAAATCGATGCACTTTCATTTTCATCTGTCTTGTTCGCTCCTCCACTACTAAGTTCGCTGCAAAAACACACAATGGAAGCCTATTAAAACATTCGAAGCACCTTTTAGAAACTGAATGGTTTAAGAGTTTAATGCTTTTGATATGACTTTAATTAAATGGAGTTTAGAAATAACACAGGATTAGCACATTAAACAAAATGCAGAATATGCAATGCTAGCAATGTTAATGTAAAATAAACATGACTCAACTCACACAGAATGGGGAACAAAAATATTAGTAACAAAATACCCTAGTTCTTCATCTGATATGAAATATTTTCAAGTCCACCCATAAATAACTATGTGAAACAAAATCTAGTTGTGAAAATGTTTTATATTTAATCAACTGGTTGTTGCCTGTACATACATAGAGAAAACAAATATGCAGACTGAACACATCACACATATATGCACATGCTCAAATGCATGCACACACCCACCGAACCTCCTCAGCTAAAAGTCACCTAAAAACTGTGTTAATTGAGAAGAATCTGCTTCTACAAGGTATTCTTATTAAATCATTAATTTCTAACAGTAGCTTTTCTTAAATATTTACCAGTTTTAAAAATGAACTAAGAGAAAAGATTAGCTTTCTATTTCTGACAGTTATTTCTGACCACATATATACAATTAGCAAGTTTAAAAAGTGTGATATAAAAATTCTGGCTCTGTAATTTATAATATGTTAAGAAATATATTCCATTTAAGCCTTTGTTAATCTCTTAAGTAGTAGGTGTGACTATTTAGATGGGAAAAATTACAGCCTTAAATAAAATGTTATTTTAAGTCAGAAATCCATCATAAGTGGTTGTTTCAAGACCCTGCCTTTAACTTTTATATTTTTACAAACAAAGGAGAAAAAAGAGCTAAGGGTATGGTCATATGCAGAGTAAGCTCCTAAAACATGTATGTACCTGTGTGTATGATACCTATGTTGACTTTTTTACAACTTATCTTGTGCCAGTTTCCTATTCAACCTCTTCAAGTGCTAAGGTTTATTTCTCAATTGTGTATATACATATATACATGAAAAAATTCTGCTGCGATTAGCATACTGGGTCTTCTGCCAAAAGACCCTAATGATTTAAAGGATAATGGAAATCTGATTGACTTGACTGTTGATTCCATCTCTTGAAAGAAGTTTATAAAACTTCTTGCTGAAAAACTTTTTTCATTGCAATGATTAAACATGGTCTATCATTTTTGATAAAGGACACTGACACCTCTTTAAAAATTAAGTAAATATGTAGCTTTGATTGTGTGTTCAAGTACAGACTAGTAGTCCAAGAGATAAATACAAAGTTTGAAATCTATGGTTAAATGTTTAAATCATACTTTTACCACCAAATATTAGAAGTTTAGCTTTGTTTAAATTCAGTAAATCAGGTAGATAAATATCAATCCCTAACATCAGTATATGACTTAAGCAATGACATATGCGTGCTTTGAAAATGTTTACTTTGGAAACAGTAAATATTAACTATTAATGATTAAAGGATGGTCCAATGAGATCTTGAGAAAAGCAGTTCAAAAATTTGTTAATTACTATGTAACATATAAAGAGCCAGAATGACCATTATAAAGCAAAATGTTAACTGAGAGTAATAGGGGACTGAGACAAAGTTATTGAAAAATGTGTTATATTTATAGAAAGCTTTATGCAATATTTTTTACAATATATGTAAATATCTGTTCTCTGCCTTCTGCCTATGATGTGGGTAATTCTGGGTACTTGCTCAGTCTTTGAGCTTTCAAGAAGTCAAATGAACTGTGATAATCAGTTGTACTTTATAATAAAGCTAAAAACAATTGAAAGCAATCTCTACTTGGTATCAAAACAGATTTAAATGATACTAGCTCAATTTTCTCACCAAGTGATATTAATTTCATTTGAAGAATTTTTTGACATTGGTTAGCCTATAACTTCGTAACCTTCGCTTTAAGTACCATGTAATTCTTAGGGAGGACGGTAACTTGACATTGAAGAAATTTCCCAAGAGCCTTCAGCCCAGCGCCATCTGAAACGCTTTGGGGAGCTGACCTTGCTTGGACAATACCCCGTCTCTCTAAACAGGACTACTCAGCTTATGACATGCATGCACATAAACCTTTATTTTACAAAACACGAAACTAAATCATAGAAGAGAGTGGTAGCCTAACTAAAATAAATCTTAAGTGGTTTTAAATGACTCCGCTTTTACTTCTCAACAATGACATAAACAGGCACAGGTAAAAATAGGTTTACAGTTGTAATGCAAATAAATAATATGATAATTAATAAATAATAATAAAGGATAAATTCTGTTTCACATACTCACAACTATAAGCCTACTTTTGCCAACCCCTGTATACACAGTATCCTTATTCTTAATGAAGTGAAAGTCGACATCTTTTTATCAAAAGGAGTAAACCTCCAAATTAATACAGACACAAAATCATGAGTAGGCTCCATTTGACTCTCCAGCAAAAATGTTGTTATGCTATCCTCATTACTTATTTTGCATTCTATTTAAACTGTGTATTGTGGAATAAAATGACATTTTTCTGGATCATTGGTGTGTCAATCTAAGTAGTAAGACAAATTCATAAATATCATAAATTTGAATCTGAAGGCATAATTCCATGATTTAAATGGAGAATAACACTTAGTGATGATTAAAAGTGAAATGGATTCTTAGACGATGATTGGTTACCCATCAAGCACCTCACTGTAAGTAAAACTAACCACAGCTCTGAAGAGCCCAAACACCTGACTGTAAAAAGAATGATTACTGGTCATTTAAAAATTTTATATTTTTAACAGTTTAATGCCAATATCAAAATTGAAATATAGAATAAAGTATTTTCTAATTCTCCCTCAAATCCCTGCATAAAATTCACATTTCAGAAACATTCTAAATGTTGGTCACATTTTAAATTAGCAACAACACTAAAATACCAGGTGCTATTTCTTTACAAAAACAATTTTTTTTAATTGAGGGAATTATTTTTTTTTAAATTTCAAAACCCACATACTAGAGAGTTAAAAAACCCTTCTTATTTTCTATTACAGATATAATTATCATGTAATTTCATTTAATCTTTTAATAAAAAAGATTATATATATAATACAGTTAAAAGTAAGGATGCATACTAAAGACTGCATTTCAGCTATAATTACAAGTACTACAGTAGTAACATAAACAATTTATTCTCTTAGCCAAAAGTTGTAATTAACATGGCAATATTATTTTAAAAGAGAGTTTTGTAAGTTGGAATTTTTCAACACATTTTCTATAAGCTGAAAGATGTTTGACATTGAATAAATTGTGCTTTTTAAAAGCAGATATTTATTTACCTAAACAACATTTATTGAACAGAACTAATTCTCTTTAGATGAATTTTACTCAGTATGCATTATTATTTCTAAACTCTGGCATTTATATCAGACAAATCTACATATGCCAAAAATCAACTCACCATTACAATTAAGAAAGTATAACACTGGAACTTATTTTTAGGGGTTAAATTAAAGTCATACTTATGAAGTCATTTTTTGTCTTCAAATTGCAACAAGAATAACTCTGATTGGAACATGCAGGTGAGGAAAGTAAATACAATTTTAAAAGTCTGTAGTTTATTATAGTTGTCTAATGGAAAACATTAGATATTATTAAAAATAAAGACAGGTTAAAATATTTCTTTTTTTCATGTCATATGCTTTGCTATAAATTCCTACTCTATTGATATGGTTGAACATTGGCGAATCTACAACCAAGCAGAAACCATTTACGAATGTTGTTTGTGTCTAATAAGCATTTTTGTTATCTATTCCTTCATAAGATTATTAAAGAATTCTGTGACTTAAAAACATTTAAAAAATCTTTAATAAATCTTCCCTAACCCATCACAGGAAAATTTCTATAGAATCAACTTCTCCAAGGAGAGTGTAATTTTCTGGGAAATTCTTTTTACTTGCCAGTCATTTGTAATTTGCTTTAAAATATTATCAATATTATAGGTATGGGTACTTTCTGATCATTATAATTTAAAATTTAAACTATCATAAATATATTTAAAACATTATTCATGAATTTGCGATTATATAAAGATGAAATTGGTCTGATCTTCAAATTTCTTAAATATTTCACAATTCTTCCTTTGCATCTAAATTAACATGAAACTGAAATTTCAAATGTTTGTGTTTATAAGCAAAAAATAATTCATTCATTACTGTTAAACTTTCCAATACTTTGAAGTATTTTAGGTGAAGTATGATTGTAAAAGAAAACATAAAAATTTCTGTATTATTAAATATATTAAGGTAAAAAGATTTAACAGTACTTTATAACAAGGTTAGCTAGTACATGTGACAAAAGTAATACATGATAGTCTGGACAGAATAATTAAGCTTGTCTAGTTAACTACAATGCACTGTCATACGGTATGAATACAAAAATTAATGCCTCTGCTTCCTTGCTGCACAGCAACACAATGAGAGTTCGGCGACAGTGGAGCCCCATCTTTGCTCAATGCATGACTCAGAAAGAGCAATGATAAATAACCACTTATCTGGAAATTGTCAAGTAGAATGAATATGTGAATGAAACACCTACGATGCCTTAGTTATTGACAGCATTGAAAAAAATACCCTCTCTGAAGTATTCTATTTAAAAAAAATCACTGATAGGGGAACTCAAATATAAGAAACAATATGAAATATAGAGACTAATGTGTAATAAAAGATGAAAAAATTTAGCTTACTGAGTCTTTAATCAACTTACATAGTTATATAGCCTGGATGGAAAAATAATTTGATACTTGAAAATTCAAAATGTAATACTAGTTTGTATTCTTCTGACGTCAGTTTTCAGACATCAAAAGAATATAAATTAAGATGGACAAACATTCTCCACACAAGGGGGACCCCCCAAAAACCAGAATATATTTATAAAAAATTGTTTTTTCTTACATATTTATTCTTACATATTTAAACTTCAGTCACCTTCGAAATACTTTCCATTTGATGCAATACAACTATCAAGACATTTTTCCACTGCTCAAAGCAGTTTTTGAACTCATTGACTTTGATGCCTTTTAGTGCTTCTGCCATTTTTTGTTTCACCTCTTCCACATCCGCAAAACATTTCCCTTTGAGGACTTTTTTTCATCCGGGGAAACAACAAAAAGTTGCTTGGGGCAAGATCAGGCATTAGGGAGGGTGCGGCACAGGGGTCATGCCGTTTTTTAGTAAAGGACTGAAGAACACTCAGCTTGGTGTGGGCAGGTGTGCTCATAAAGTACCCATCATGAAATGGGCAAACACTGTCTTAAAAACAATTAACTGAAGCCTCTCACAGCCTCTCACAATGCCAGCTAGTACACTGATATAGATGGGCTCTTAGAACACTCATATAACAAGGGAAGCCTGTACTAAAAGGGGCCTGCCGTGCAGAAGATGGTTCCAGTTTTTTTGGGGGGTATCCCCCTCATACACCTGGAGGCAATGTGGCAAAATGATAACAACCCAAGACTGGGGATAACTAAGTATAGATTCAGCACTAGATCCATTCCCATTCATCAATGCTGCCTTGGTCAATTCTTGATGTGTCTCTCCACTATGGAGTTTTTACTTGTAAAGTGAGGAGATTACTTAGAGTAACCTCCTACTGTTTCAGTCTATGATTCTAATATATCTAATATATATCTTAATCTTAATATTAAATTCTAATAAATCTACTATGATTCAGCACGGTATTGGTATTGGTGAAGTGTTTTTTTTTATTTTTCATGTTTTCAAAAAAATAATAAAGACTTTCTTTTTGCTCTGTCACCTGATTTCCAGCATTTTAAAATTTGTCAGTTTACCAAGACTACATATATTAAGAAAAAAATTGACCAGTTGTATTTTACATTATTTTTATTTTTTATTTTCCAATTAAAAGATAAACTCCTTGCATATTTATACTTATTTTTAGAGTCACAGCATAGTAAGCAACTTTGATGTAATACTTATATACCCTCTAACTCCACCAACCACATATATATATACACACACATATATATACACATATACACACACACACACACACACACACACACAAATGTATATAAAGATTAAATGTCTAAAATATTTTGACTATATATAAATGCCCAAGTTCTGGGTCATTTTCCTACAATAAAATGCATTTCAATTTGCAGGGGTAGAAATATGCCAAATTGTTTCTCTTGTACCCTTGTATAATTCTTTTGGATGTTAAAGATTATACTATAATAATTTTAACAATAAAATAAAGATAACAGCGATCTAGTATGTGGAACATAAAACACAACACACGTTAATTAAAAACATCACTTTGTCTTTACAGGTTTTTAAAGAAAAGAATCTGTATTTTGGTAGATAATTGAAATGGAATGCTTTCATAGGTGAAATAGGTAATTTGTATATATAATTACTCAAATCTTCCTGTAGCCCAGACCACAGGACTGTCTCTTGTTTCAGCATGCTGATAATCACTGAACTGTCTGAGACAACACTCAGGATTCCAACCGCAGGCAGCACTTTCAGTGTCAAAATTGCTGGCCCCAGAGTAACTGAAAATACTGGTCAGATATCTGACAGATAACAAAGTCAGGCTCGTGATGAAAGAACCTGTCATTTTACCTGTCTTTTTGTGTTACAGGGGGTTAAACAGTTTTTTTTTTTAATGTATTTCAGTTTTTAGAGGGAGCACTGTCTGCTTAAGCAACACTTATAATCTTCGAATACAATCTTTCTGAAGAGCAGTCCCTTGCAAGAAGGTTTGTCTGGGGAAACAAGCTCACTCCCCGAGAGCTCATGTTGTTTATCCAAGTGATCTCTAAAGTGTTTATCCATAATTTTTCAGTACCCCAATTACACTGATGTTAAAAGAATCTATGTTGAAAGGCTTGACATTGCATAAATGCTAAATCCAACATCAATTTCTGACAGTCTCTTCCTTTTCTTTCTGTAAAAAGTGTTCACACATTTTAAAATTTGTAAAAAATATACAATGTTTAGGGGACATACATATCTATAAAAGAAAAAAAATTAAAAAGCCTATCCGTGGCTAGACATCTGTCTGCCTTCTATTTTCCTCAGCACTTTCCTCTACAAATCCCAAGGATAAAGGAGTAATACGTGCTGGCTCAGCAGGGCATTTCTTGCAAGTTGAGGCTTGGTTTATATAAGTGTTAAATACCTTGAAGTCTTAAAAGTCTGTAACACTATTATAAACAACCACATTCCAGTCAGCAGGAGGGGAAAACAGGGCAAAAACCAAGAGTTCGGAATTGTTTCATATGGGCTGCCTCACCCTCTAGGCCAGAATGACAACTACCTTTTTGAGTTTGTGGCAAAAAAAAAAAAAAAAAAGGAAAAAAGAAAAGAAAAGAAAGAAAAGAAAAAGGTAAGTTAACACTTTTACTAATGGAACTCTAAATATTTATGAATAAACATGCATAAATATTCATATATGTTCAGGAAAAGCATTTTGAAGACAGTTGAATCTTCAAAATCTTCACGTAACAGGACATGAGTCACCTGGCCTAATAGCTACTAAATATGCATCCAATAAAGATATAAATAAAATTGAAATCCTTTTCTACTTAATGACAGTTAAAAAATGCTGATTCCTAAGAATACACAAATTATTTATTTTAGCAAAAGTCAAATACCATATTTGTTCCTATAATGTGTTTCACAACCATGGTAAACTATTAAAATAAGTATGCAAATATCATCTATACCATAACTAATATAACAGAAAATTATTCAAGTAATTTTATATGGATTGCACCAAAATAAGGTCCATATCGATTATATTTTGTAAGATTAGCATTCAAACTCTTCTTGCCAATATTTAAAGAAGGGAAGTACAGGTATTTTATTTGAGCATTTTTAATAAAAACCTGTACTTTAAAGTATACTTGACTAGAGGCAATTATTAAATACCCCTTATTACCTCATTACAATAATTATAAATTTTATTAGCAGGGAAACCAAAAGCAACAAATGCTATTTATTCCTGTTCAAATCATTTAATCACTTGAAGCTAATTACCTTTTATTCTCTGTGTGTAAATTACAAATTTTTCATGATAAAGAAAATTCATATTTGTAGAAAAGATACTATAATGTGTTTTGTTAGAATTCAAAATTGTTTCCAAAAGCCACAGGTTAATGAAGGTAAGAAATACTATCCAAAGGCATATAAATTAGAAATTTATTATGTTAATAACATTTTTTCTCACCTTGAAGTCATTTAATTTCTGGTTCTGTTTGATCTTCTTATAGCATTATTTCGATGCCCCCAAACTACATTCATGGGCTCTTTAAAACTGTCCAAGAAATGTAGCAGAGAGGGAAAAATTGGCTTACTTTAAAATGAATAATTTAAAATATGCCTACAAAGCAGTTTGTGAAGCCTAAAATTATATGGTCTCTCAGCTTTTAACATAACAGTGGAAGGTAAAAGGTAAATAACGTAGTATGGACATTTATAGTTCTTCAGTTAACTTTTCAACCCCAAGATCGTGTTATCTTTATTCCAATACTCTGGCTTTGTTTTCTCAGGTTGCACGGTAATTTGAGGGGCAAGCCAGGCATTTAAAAATTCACCTGAGTGGTGAAAAGTCAGGTCATCAAGGAGGGTAGGACCTCTGGTTGGGCCTCTCCAAGCTGTTCCTGGTGTTGGAAGTGGTAGATGCCACAGCAACACAGCACAGGGGACAGAACCTTGGGTTTGGGGTCAAAATCTGGTTCTGCCTCACAACAGTTTTGTTACCTTAGGCATCCCACTTAACCCCTTTAACGTTCTTCCTAACAAAATAGGTAATGGTACCTTCCTTAGAGCTGTGCACACATTGTCACCATAAGTATGTGGTACTGCAGGCATAGCAGATACCCAATAAATGCTGCTCGAATGTTGGAGAACCTGTTGGAGCAAAGTGTTTGAGAACAAGGTCTTTGGAGTGAGGCTGGAGGACAGTTCCCTGTTCTACCACTTGTCAAATTTACGACTGATAAAGAGCCAAGTTTTTCATTTTCCTAAGCTTTAGCTTTCTCATTTAGAAAATGAGGATATTAAAGTTCTGTCTCAGGTTGTTGTAAAAATATTATAAGATAAATATATAACACACTTACTAGAGCCACTGATATAGAGTAAGTGCTCAATGAATTCTATTTATCATTAAAAATGTTAATAGTATTTTACACCACTTTTTCTGTGCTTTAAAGACATATGCTTTACAAACATGTGTGCTGGAAAATTATATACCGGTCCCCTACAGTTAGGGTGACCAACTGTCCCAGTTTGCCCAGAACTATCCTGGTTTTAGCACTGAAAATCTTGCTTCTCAGGAAACCTCTGTCCTCCATAAATTGGCACCATTCATTGGTTGTCCTACAAGCTTATCTAGAATTCATTTAAAAAACAAACTCTCACTAGTAGCTCTGTAGCCTGTACTGTCAGCTAGGCATGGCATGTCCCTGCCCTCATCTATCCAGGGAGCACCTAAGGTAAGTTAATTCTCCACTATTATTGATCCTAGTAAAGATCAGCTCACAGCAGCAGGGTTTCTATGCAAAACTTTTTTTTTTTGCTTGTTTTTTCTTTCTTTCTTTCTTACAGGGTATGTGAGCCTAAAATTTGACTTAAATATTTTTTTTGAACTTGCTTCTATCCTTTTGGAGTTTTCAAACTTTTCGTGGCTAAGCTGTGCTCCCTTAAATCCCGAGGAGAGGGCAGCGTCCTGGGCCTGCCTGGACGCATTTTGGGACAAGTCCCTTTGGTGGTTTTCAGCCATGTGGTCCATTCTGTGAGGCAGATCAACATCCTGAGTCCAAGGAAGACTTGGCAGAGTGACAACACATCTCAGCCAGAACACAATGACATTGTAAAAATGTAACAATCTGGCAAGCTCTATAGTGAGCCTCTAAATGTACACACTTCCTACAGACTTTAGATTGTACCACTTAGGGGTTCTGTTTTGTTCTGATCAGTTAGTTATAGCTTTTGGCTAGTAATAATATGTATGGAAGAGCCCTAATAAAGAACTGTTGTATTTTTCTTTCTTTTGTCTAAATGAATTAGGTCATGACTCATTTCTAATATAAAAATGCATTGCTTTTATTGTACTAAAATTTATCTTTCAAATACAAATAAAGTTTTCTGAATCTAGGTATAAATGCACTAGCCACTTCTATACTAAAATTGTGATTCTGGTATCTGAATTAAAAATGAATGATGGCTAGAAATTTATATAAAATCTAGGGAACAAAACAGCTTAATCACATTGAATGACATTTTACTTTTTTATTAATATATATTTATTGACTAGTATGTAAGATGCTATGCCAGAATATGCATTGTGTGCCAGAATATAAATATATTTTTGTAAATTCAAACTAAAATAAGTAACTGAATATTATCTTGCACCTTCACACTGTAACATTGAGAAACATAATATACACCTCAATATACTAGGAGTTATGGATAATATATTTGTGATTTGTGTCTTTTAAAGTAGAACCTGCTAAACTATAGAAGGAGATTAAAAGTAAGACACCTGTGTTTGTAATCTACTACTTACTCATCAGCAGTATGAATGGGTAAATCTCTTAATCTCTCTGAACCTGAGTTTATCATTCATAATAGGGATGATGACAGTCTCAGGACTTTTAGGGTTACTATGGACAACAAACTGATTCAATCATTGATCCACAAATATTGAGTAAATGTACTTTTATTAAATTATAAAGCACTAATATAATTTTAAGTATGATTAAAAATAGTTCATTAAGCAAAAAGTCATGCTCAAATATTTAATTATCAGGACAAAAATAACACTGGGTAGGAAATGGTGTGAGTGGTACATGAGAGTGGGATGAGGTGTGCATTTACTTGAAACTCAAGTCCAAAGACCAAAAATCGAAAGATCCAATAGATGATTAGATAGGATTCAGCAATGTACCAACACAGCTTGCTGAATGGTTTTCCTCTTATGTTCCTTGGGAAGATAGAATTGATGGGTATGATAACAATATTGAAGTCATGAGGAATAATATTTTGGCAACTACTTCCCAGATGCATGACAGTAGTGGGGGTCAAATATTCTATAAGGTTGCTGCTATTTAGAAGGGGAAATCCAGGGATTTTTCTACTGTTTTGTATCAGATATTACCCCAATCCTTATCTATGAGAGCAGGGGAATGCAAACAAACAAACAGAAATGTATGAAAGTTTTTCTAGCTGTCAGTGTGGATACATAAATATTTTGAAGCAAAAATATTCTTAATTTTAATAATTTCTTCTTTGATGTGAACTACTCACAATATAAAATAATTAATACCAAATTCCACACAAAATCATTGCAGGGAAAAAAACTTAAATAATTTTGCTCATTATTTCATTAAGTACAGTTATATAACTCTCTCATATATTATGAAAGAAAATAAACAATATTAAATGGTTTAAAAGTTACATTAATATTTACCTTTTGTAGAAGAGTTATATTTTTCTTGTTCTTCAATGAATTAAATGCACATAATGATGGAAACAAAGGAAAGAAATCAGCAAATTTATAGTTAGACATGAAAATGTGAATCAACACAATGGTATGAATAATAAAAATGCATAACATATAATGTGACATGATAAATTACAATGACAAACATGAGGAAGTCTTGAATATGGTACTAAAATTAGTCAAAGAAAAAATGAGTACAACAATTTAGAGATTTAAAATAAAATGATAAACATTAGGAAATTAATACATTTGGCATTTAAAAAGTATAGTTTGTGGCATTTTTCTTGCTTTTTAAGAATTAAAAAATATTTCACCATCAATTTTACTAAACATTTTAATTTTAATCCATTGTGACTTTTTATTGTAAAACAATTTAAAAGCATATTTAATACTCACAACTAACATTTTTAACTAAAAAATGATAGCATTTCAGATTTGAAATTTCATATAATCAATGAAAAATAAATTCCATTTTTTAGTAGAAGTACTTTCTTTTTACCACAAAAAATATTCTGTAACATTTTCCACATGGAAAAATATAATCCTTTCTTCCTTCTTAAATCAATGATATTAAAATATGTCATAGTACAATTATTCTTTGAAGACCATATTTCCTGCGTATTTCATATAGCTGTTTATGAACCTCCTTTTTGGTATGCTATTTACTAAGAAATAATGGACTATCTAGATACTTCAGAAGAGGAATATTATTAGAGTTATAGGTAGCAGATATAATAGAACATAAAAGACAAGTGGCACAGCATGTGTTAGTTTATGAATAATCTTTAAATATATCTCCTTTAAGAGGCATCCAGTTGAGAATAAAAAAAAAATCATTTGATTTCAGAAAACCATACAACATTTTTATGCAACCAGTATGTTACTTTCAAGCTTCACTCTACATAAAGGTTACATTGGAGTCCAACACTCAAATATAATCAGATAAATTTCCTGTAAGTCTTTGTTCTCCATTATCACAATACCAGTTGAGTTACCTAAATGCTAAGACTATTTTTTTTTCAGTTACTGTATCTCAAAATCTGTTCTGTAATCACTTATCTCCTTTTCCTCTACCAAATCTCTAACATAATCAAATTCCATGCAGTATTCTAATTTAAAAAAAGAACAACTGTGAAATATTTCTTCAAAAATCAAGTAAACATGTCTTTTCAGATGGTGGTAACCTTTAAAATAATACATACTGCTTTTATAGTACAAAGAAAGAGTAGAAAACCCGAATTACAGAAAAAATAAAAACAAACAGAAAACTCAAACAATCTAATCATCTCAGCATGCATCCTAAAAATAATAATGTGGATAACTGTATTCAGAAACTGTGATTGAATATAATTATTTTATAAGTTTAACAAAATATTGTATCACTATTCAGGAATCTACACCATGTGAAATATTTGCTCCTATCAAATAACTACTTATCAACTCAATTATCTTTTGAAATGGAATATTACTCTCTGTTAAAAATAAAACAAACAAACAAAAAAACTGGAAGGAAGGAAGTCAAGTTCAGTAGAGCATTAATCTTCATATAAGGTATAAAGTTTAACAAATAATATCAAAAGAAAAAGAAGGTAATTCTATAGCTTTAAGAACAATGCAATCAATGTGAAATGGAGTGTGCTAAATTCTGTCTAGTCTATATATCACCTTAGAAGTTTACTTTTAAAAACATTATTCTAGGGTATACAAAGATGTCATGGGAACTGTTCACTTTGAAATAAATCCATAATAAGATAACTGGGGATAGTATCTTTTACCAAAAGTCCCAAAGCACATATTAGCATCATAAAGTACACCAAATCTATTTTAATTACAGAAGGACACTGATATAATAATGAGTTGTCATATTCTTAAAAGGCTTTATGTATACAACCATAAATTTCAGGAACTTTGAATAAGTGTTTACTAGTATATTTGTGATATTAATAGCAAAATAACTCCATCAATTTCATCCTCAGCCACTCCTTTTTCTTCCCACCTCAATTCAATCCTTACAAATTGATGATTTATCTGAAAGACAACTGTGAATATGAATATAATAAACAGTAATGTTGATAGTAACAGTAGAACATGAGTTTTTTAAAAAACCAAAGTCCATCATACAATTCAAATGATTTTGTAGATGCAATTATTAATGTCTACAGAAATAATATAATATCATTATATGAGAGTTAGATGCAGTAACCTTATATAATTTGAACCTGAAGTGTTTCAGCAACTAAAGGAAATGCAAAGAATTTTAGGAACACATGACTCTTTTAGATTTCAATCTTTAGCAAAATATGGCCAGTAACCCTAAATTTGTAGCTAAACACCAGAATTTGTACTTTGTTGAGTTGTGCAACAGGAAGTCATGAATTGATTATTTAAATAAACACCAAATTTTATTTTCTAAAAGTAAATTTTAAAACAATTTCATCTAGACTATTGCTAATTTCAGTCTTAATAATATCAGTTATGAATTATCTTCTCAAAATGTTCCCCCCAAAATGAAAGTTTGTTAAACACGTGAATTGAGAACTCCAATGAATCTGTATTTTGGAAAAGAAAGTCAGATTTTCACTTAGCCTCATATTTTCTTGATGAACTAAATCAATACCTTTATAAGAAGCCTGAATAGTAAAGCATAATATATCAATGAGGTGTATGATTTTTTTAAAACAATACAAATCCAGAGTTTACTATAGCAGCATTCCTCCTCTCTCCATAAGCTGATATTTCTTAAAATCTGCACTAATTTTTCGATAACCAAGTATCTTGCTTAAAAACTCCGCCATATCAGTCTTTGAAACAATGTGTTTATCTTCTTTGGGCTTTACCATTTCTGTGATACACTCAGCGGAGCACGTGAATTAAGTGAGTAAGGCATGTATTTAGCACCCTCAATATAAAACGGAATACAAGGAAACATCAATAACAACCAACACTGTTGAAAAAATATTCAAAATATTAACCTTTTAGCTGTTTCATAAAAATAAAGATTTTTAATACACGTTTTAAATGTAAGTCCACTGCATTTATATCACAATCCCAAATTTAAAGTTATTTCAGTAAACTGCATAACAAATTCTTGGTAAGATTAATGTAAAAACACATACTGATAACAAATCATTTCACCTGCTGAAAAATTGAATAGAACCTTGGGTCACATGAAGGAAGCAGTGACTATTTTCACCCAGTATTTAAATCATCTGGCCCAGGTAGTTTAGAGAATTCAATTTCCATTATCAAAACACTCTCCCAACCCATTCCAGGGTGTATATGCTTAAAATAAGGAAATTTTAAGTAATATAACTGTTAATAAAATACTAAAATGTGTACTCTACGTCGATTTTTTATCAAATTTATATAAAAACATGACAGTGCAAGTAATTAAAAAAAAACATTAGTAAAGCCTTCTCTAGTTGATCAAGTATTTAAGCAAGAAAATACTTGAAAAAGAAAGTTATATCATATTGCATTGCAGTTTAAAATTTTTTATTTTCTTTCTTTGTCCTTTGAAGAAAGGTACCCGTGAGGCTCAATCTGTTCTTTCAGCAGACCATCTAAAAGTCATTAGTTCACTCACTCGGTAAAACCACAGGGTATGCCATGAACCATTATAACTCAGTGCTGGGAATAAAATTCTAAGAAATTTAAATTCTTAAGATTCAGCAAACCACATGTAATCAAAATACTCTTTGTTTACTAAAAGAAGTATCAAAAGAGGTGGTTCCCAAATCCAAGATTTTGGGACAATGATCTCCCTTTAGCGAATGGATACCTTGTTCTATACTGCCACTTCTCACTGGCACTTGTGGGAGCTGCCTTCCCCTTCGGCTGCTGAAGGACGGGTCTGTGGGAGGAGAGTGGGGCGGACTTCCTTGCCGGTGCGCTCTGCGGGCAAAAAAACAAAGGCGGGGGGAATGAAATGATGAAATTCCAAGAGGGCCTGACAAAAACATTTTCCTTCTTCCTGTTGTTATTAATACAGATATAAACCCCTAACTAGGCCTTTGGAAGAAAAATCAAACGCTTTTTATGATACGTGTAAAAATTACAAAAAGAGGCAGGACAATGTCTATCATACAGTTACGCATAATGAATTCCTGAACAGAGCAGAAATGGACTCACTTCTTTTCATGAACTTTCCAGGAAGTTGTGGCTTTCTGTCAGGCTATCAATTTTTGGTAGTGCTTAACCAAATATATCTAATTCGAGCCTCTGAATCTTCACAGTATGGGTAAATTAGTTACGAAAGACCGTTACCTAAATTGCTATTATTAAATCCATATTCACATCTAGAATTATTTATAAGTGATAAGAATTGTTATAGCTGCAGACTTTTTATTAATAACGATTTACTTGTGCTATATTTTTAAATAGGAAAAATCTTGAAAGGTATTAAAAAATAACCTTGGGCACATGCTATGAAACATACTGGTGCAAGAATGGAAAATACAAATAAGAATTTAGACGCGTGCAGATACACTGCTGCTGCCCAGGGGTGAGCTGACCTCCATCTGCTGGCATTGAACATATCTTTTCAAATTATAGAACTTTAAAACTAGGATTTTAATGAACACATACCAAAGATATTTTTTAATTCCTTATACTTTTTAAAGCAAATATACATTCCACATAATTTCATATAATTAATATATATATATGAATATGCCACAGACAGATGAAAGGACGTAACACAGCCAAATTTAATTTTCAATGATAGCTCATTGGCAGGAACTATAGAATATCACCAGCACAGTGGAGATAGATGCAAGTCATAGAGGATGTGAGAGAGTTTGTGTCACAAAGAAAGGATTAAAAATTATGGTGTCATAATGAGTGAAAGCATTGAGTGCTCAGGAAGGTACAACACCACACTGACACCCGGAGGCAGGACATGAATGCTGGGCTGGACACTGAATAGCGACCTGGTCAGAAGCGGAGAAGGTGGCGCTGACCCTCCGGGGGCAAGGTGGCGGACAGAACACAGTGTTCTGACACTAGAGTGCTCGCTCGACCTTGAGCGAGCGGGATGTTTTCCCCTAAGGACTGGCTGATCAGTCGCTCTTGGGGCTGCGTATCCCCTTCTAGAAAGACATGGTGGGAGGGCCCTAAAACATTAGGGTCAAAAAAGATCTTCAGTCAGCAGCAGTTTCACATTAACTTTGATACCAACACATCTGTCCAAGGAAGACCTGGTTAATCTTACAAGACAATGATTTTAAAAACCAGAAGAAAACCCATCACAGTTACTGAAATGCAATTCAATTCAAACTGACAATTTATTGCAAATGAGCATATCATGTAGTTTTCGAGTGCTAATCTAGATTCCCTCAATGTAATAAACTTCTTATAATTTGCATAAGGCCAGAGACTTGTCTCTATATTATTATTATTACTATTATTGTTTTACTGAGTTGTATCTCTAGTGCCTATGACACAGCTGCACAGAGAGCAAGAGCTCATAAGGATATTCTAATAAAATGAGTGAGTATGATTAGAGTAATGAACTCCAGGATAGCTCAGGCACTAGCCTTCAAGAAGAAATAATGCACTGTGGAACTCTGTGTATGTTTTTATGATGTTCATGCATAATTTTACTCTGCAATAAGAAGTCTATAACAAATAGGAAAAGGAAGATCTCTTCTGAGGTTAATTTCAACAGACCAACAAACTAAAATGATATAATAAGACGGAGAATGCTTCATTATTAAACTGACTAAATTATTAACTGACTAAAAGGCTGCCAGGGATAAAAACAAGTTCTTTAACATATTAAAATATATAAAACATATTTGTCCATATACTGACAGTTATCTCAATATGTTATTCAAAATTATTATAAAGCCAATTTATAAATTAAGGATTAAGAATTAAATACTGATATGTATGTTTACAGTAGTTCCCCCTTATCTGCAGTTTTGCTTTCCATGGCTTCAGTTACCCAGTTACCTATGACAAGAAAGAGCCACCACATTCACATAATTTTTTTACAGTATATTCTTATTATTTTTCTATTTTATTAGTGACTGTTGTTAATTTCTTAGTGTGCCTTATTTATAAATTAAACTTTATCATAGGTATGTATGTATAGGTTAAAAACTGGGAGTCTTGGAAGATATCCCCAGAGGATAAGGGAGGACTATGTACAGGGTGGGGCAAAAGTAGTTTCCAGTTATTTATATAGAAAATAATACAATAATCAATCAATAATAATACAAGAATAAACTCTGTTTGTCATATGCACAACTGTAAATCTACTTTTTGCTCCACCCTGTATATATATGCTTCTTTAAAACAGATAGGTGTTTTTGTCTTTTTCATCATTTTCAGTAAATATCATAAATAAAATACACATTTAAGATATCTGAGATGTATTATTTTTCACAGTGACAAAAGCAGTGGAATAGCATCTCATCCTTTTTAAAACAACGCTGTAAAATTCAATCAAGTAATTTAAAGTGTGTGAGGGAAAAGAATACATATTGATCCCAGGAAATATGTTAATTATTGAGGGTTCTATTCAACTTGTATTCAGATTGACAATTTTTCTTTTGTGGAAAATGATTTTCACAGTATATTATTTTGATTCATGATATTTTCTTTATATCAGAACAGTAAAATGGAAAAATGTCAAGTTTTAGAAAGTAAAGGGACACAGTTTAGGTCTTTAATGTGCATTTTATCTTCCTGAGATCTAGATTAATGCTTTATCAGACTCTAATGCAGATCCCAAAACCTGGACTGCCACCTTGATTTCCAAATTAAAAGAAAAAGAACTGTTAATACTCTACACATTAAAACTTCATTCATTCTAAATTGACTTTTGACTTAACTCTACAGAATTAGATAATTTATATGGGAAGGACTGCATGATCAAATCCTTTCCAATGACAAAGAATGAGTTTTTTTCTATTAAGCTTTAAAAGCCATTATCGTGAGAATAAATTTCAAGTACTCTTTGTTTGAAATACACTCTCCGAATGTAGTCTGAAAATTGAGCATTACAGTTTTCACCCTAGTAATGGAGAAATTTCATGGATCCTGCAATTTCCCTAAAATCTTGCTTTGTTTCTTAATGCAAGTCATAAGCACTGAAAGTACTTCTTAAATGTGACTTGAAGTGTGAATAACTTAGGCAGACTTGAGGTGGCACCAAACTAAATGGCAAAATTATAAAAAGCAATTTCGGGGCAAATAAATGGCTTTCTAGGTGAGCGTTATACAGAACAAGGCTAGGTGCCTCAGTGTTCTTGTCTCCCAAGCCAAAGGCCTGCGGGGTCTGAAAACAGCTAATACAGTTCCAGGTTGATCATTTAACATCAGATCTATTTTTTCTTCGTCTGAAAGTCCTTTAGCAACATAGCAGTTCCTGCCACCAGCCAAAGTGTAACAAATATGAAAGTACAGACCAAAGTGGAGGCACAGAAAACTCCTTCGCCTGAGGAGGCGGGAGGAGTGTGGCAGGAGGTCTGAATCCCAGGCAGAGAACCTGAGAACAGCAGAAATGTCGAACTTGAAGAAAGAAGAGCAAGGTTTTAGAGATGAGATAATGGCCCCAAGTAAGGTTTGTTTTAGACAAG
Source organism: Mormoops blainvillei (assembly GCA_004026545.1). Classification (NCBI taxonomy): domain Eukaryota; kingdom Metazoa; phylum Chordata; class Mammalia; order Chiroptera; family Mormoopidae; genus Mormoops; species Mormoops blainvillei. The sequence continues at coordinate 141,964 of PVJD01001757.1, forward strand.
AGGAAGGGAAAATTGTTCCCTCAAGAAGTTCTGAGGTACAGGAGTGAAATGCTGACAGAATCCAGGCTGTGGGGCTTTGATCTTTGCAACAAAATGGTACATGCTAAGAATGTAAGAATGGAAGAGATTAAGAACAACCAAATTAGAGAATGGCACAGAAGTGAATGAAGATCAGTAGAATGATAGTGATGACTGTTCTTTACTGAGCATCAAAATGAAGCCATCTATACATGCCAGGCACGGAGGGTATGTGTGTATATATATATATATATATATATGCATGTATGTTTGCATGCACGCATGTGTTATATATGTGTGTATATATGAACACATACATCCATATGCATGTTCTTTGTTTGTATTCTCACCACAGTTCTGAGAAGTGCTATAATCCCCATTTTATAGATGAAAAAACTGAGGATCATAGAGTGACTTGTAAAAAGACAAAGAGCCAACATGTGGTAAAGGCAAGATCCACACAGGTCTACGGAGCTTCAAAATTCGCTCCCTTTCCTGACTACTGAGGCAGAATATATTTCTGTATCATGAGATATAAAATGGTAGTTTCATACCCCTGGATATACTGTTAATCTTGAAAGAAAAAATATAAATATATGTCCAAGTATCATATTTTTTAGCAAGATTTCACAGTATTGTGTTCTGAGAGTTTGAAGGAACAAATGGGAAATGGCATTTAATGAATACTTAATCCACTATATATGTCAATACATAACTCATATTTTTAAAACAAAAAAAGGTCTTCTAGAAAAAATTCTATTAAATCTAAGTATGTCTGACTCTAGCCCACCATCTGCAAATTCATGTTTAACCACTGAGTTCAATAAATGCTAACCCTCTTCACCTAAGACTAGTGTTTAGGACTTGAACTTAAGTAAAACACATCACCAAAACCTTAGGTTGTTAATCAGACATGTCTGTTGCTACAAATGGACTTGCAATAAATTGCTTCTGCTGCAGCCTAACAATATAGGTTTGTGTTTTTTAAATGACTTTTTAAAGAATGAATATGCACTTGCTATTTAAGGTTAATCTTCAAAATTCCTCCCATAATGACCATTACAGGACTACACATGCTCTTTCCAGTAGCACCGAACAACATAAAATGCATACTCAAGCAATTCCAAATACCCATCCTGACAAAACATCCCCCATTTAGGATTAAGAGTGTGGGTTCCACAAGAAGAAAAGCCACTAGCATGGGATGCAGCAACGCTGCTAGTGGTTCACTGGGCAGAATTCACACGAGGGTGAAAAGTCAGACTTTTACTCAGGAGTTTCCCCAAAGAATCTGAAGCACTGCTTTAAACAGTGAGGCATGGAAGTCAAGTCAGCTCTGCCTGTGTTCTATATACAAATGATCACCATATCTTTCAAGACACTTTGTTACAAGGCTGTTCCTCATAAGGCCAAATCTGTTTAGGCCAACAAAGGACCTTCAAAACTGTAAACCTGATACAGCAAATTTTGCCAGAAGCCAAGGAGTGACTGTGTGGTATGAATCCTTTAGGGATGTTGTTAACTCCCAAAGGCAAAAAATAACATCCACAGCATTCATCCTGCAGTTAGATCTCAATTCAAGATCTCTTCTAATGAAATGGGAATTAACACAAACTTAGAAAATCCAGACCAATTCCTCTTTTGTAACTAGCCATTCAACGATTCACCTAGAAACTTGGTTTGTAATTTATACTGTAATAAAATTCAATAGAGCTCAAACTATAATCAAACAAATATACACACCTAAAAGATCTGAGTTTTCTATATTAAAACCTGCAGGCAAAGTAAGTAAAGGCAAGAGTTATAGGAATGTGGCCCTTAAGCCTCAAACATTTGAAACTGGTGGTCAATTAAATCCTTGCCATTGTTACTGAAGGGAGGATTTGTGCTTATTTACAGAAATTTCCAGTGTTGTAGAGAAAGATGTCCAAATATCACTTATCTATAGGTAAGCCCTTTCAGCTGATCTAGAACCATCTAACATTTTGTAAAACAGTATTTAATTGTCAAAAAACTTGTTATTTGATATATCATAAATATAAATTAAATAAGCATGAATGGAATAAAAAGAATACAACATTGAGGAAAAAATTCAATCACGTCAAAATAATTGAAACCGTGTGTACATGAAGACAACAAAGTTACATGATGGTTGAAGATTAAAAACTTTAAAAAAGCTTCAGCTGTGTACAGTGCTAGTAAAGAGACTACGATTAGCTGAGCTGACAATAAGGGATGAATGAACGGAAACATAATCAGTATTGTTCCATTTATCTATCTATTTATCCAGCCCATCTAAAACGCTAGAATTCTGTGCTTCCTTCCTTCCTCAAAGTTCAGCTCCTTTGTAAAGTGAATTCTAATCCAACACATTTTTGACTGTCCCAGTTTCCTTTTCCATTCTAAGGTTCCTAAATAGTTAATACCCCGGAAGACCATTAGCCAGGAATAAATTCCATCTCCCCTTCCCATGCCCCTTGATGTGACTAATACCTACTCATTTTTCAGACCCCAACTCAAGTAACACCCTCTGGCAAGCCTTCCTTTCCGCTGCTCACTATTTTATGCTATGAACTTAGTACATAGTTTGGTACATATTTGTTAACTGAATGAATCACTACACTGTACAGATTCAATCTCAACCAAAACTCCTGTGACAGTTTTACTGGTGTATTGTATCTATCCTTGGACCTTTCAGATTGCCTTCCAAAATGCTGTCAAAGTGATCTATAATTTTGAAACTCAAAGCCAATTATGTTCCTCCATGTTTAAAGCCTATCCACTAATGTTTCACAGAATAAAGAGAAAGTGAAAATCTGCAGCATGTTCACAAGGGCGTTCATAACATAACCTCCAAGGATTTCTTCCGTTTTATTTTCAGCCCTTTCTCCCATCTCCTGTATCCTATTCTCCCTCCCAAAATGGTTGTGGTCTCCCCAAACTCAAGAAAACATTTCAGGCCTCAGTGTTTTCTCACACTGTTCCCTTCTCCTGCAAATCTCCACTCTTTACATCTACTTTTATATATCTGGATTTAGCTCAAGTGACACCTGTTTATGAAATATTTCCTAACCTATAAGCATTCCACTCTGCTCCCTGTTCTTGCTGTTATCTCATGCATGTCTTTACAACTTCTATGACGCATTGAATGTACTCATTCATTTATACCTATGTCACCCCACATGCTTTCAGTAATTGTTGGACTAATAAATATATGTTAATTGGATTTCTGGTGTTTCTTACAACGATGTAAAAGTGTAAAAAAATACCTTGCATCTAAAATAGTAAAAAAAAATGTGGAATTAGATGAATTACTACAAGTAAAAGATCAGTAATCCTCATAATTTCTTTATTAACTCAGCAAATATCTTTGTAATATTCAAGCAGAATCTCAGATTATCTGTTTGTAGAAAACAAAATTTTAAAAAGATGGCATTAATTAAGTAAATAACAGACACTTAAATAAGAATTACTTGCATTTTTAGGTACTATATTCATTGTTAATAATTAAATAATTTCAGGAAGAAAATATGAATATCCTAATATGTATACAGAGATAAGTATGAATGTCCTAATATGTATACAGAGATACAGGTTTTAATTCTCTTTAATAATCAGAATAATCACTAAAATAAATACATGAGATTCCTTTTGAGCTCCAGGATCGAAGAGTTGTCTTCAAATCACCCTTCTCTTGTTTTCGAATGACACTATTCCCATATAGGAGATCTATTTACATGAATGTCTTCCAACATCACAATCTGTATACAAGAACTAATCATGTAAAGTCAGAGTGAAGGCACCCTGAATAGGTTAGTAAAACAGGAGATGGCCACACGCACAACACCAAGCCTACCTTTCTGCATCAGGGGCAATGCCTTTCCTAGTCTGTTTTGGGATGCTAGATCTTTCAGACTTTCTGGAGTGCCTGTGGAATGAAATGTTAAAGAAATACAAAATATATGATGAATAAAGCTACAGTAGTATCATACAATGATAAAAGCAACAGACATGAAAATGACAACTCTCTTACCTAAATGGTTTTGTCAGTCAGTATATTTTAAAATAAAATAAAAAGTGAAAATCAGAACTGGTGCTGTTTTTTCAAAGGCACAAGTTGACCAACAGGAGACAACAAGCTAACATTCCATTAGTCTAGACGGGCACGTCGATAGTGACACAGTAATGATTTAGTAGGGACCCCTGCTGTGCAGCTGTGCCTCTCCCAAGGAGCAAACAAATTCAGTGGTGAAATGTGGTGATGACAAATGTTGTGACAGAAATGGTTTAGGTGCTGAAAGACCACAAACGGATGAAGTGACTTCACTTTTACAAGTTGACACTTGGTACTACGAAGATTTTTCCTTTGTTTATTTTTCTCCCACAAGATTATGAAGAGAAAAAAATGCTACAGTGAAATGTTTGACATAAGTAAGAATACTTTAAATTAACTATTAAAATTATCATAAAGATGTCTTTGTTATCACATAGCATTTTAAAAGGCCAATCATGTCCCATCACAGAACTAATAATGCTCCCAGTTTACTCTACTTCCCAAAAGCACACATGCACACTGAACATGTGGGGCTTGAAATGCATTTTCCCATAGAAACAATGTTTACATATAAAGCTTACATCCCTAAGGCAGCTTACATATGCCTATGTAACCTAAAATGTGTCTGGACTATGATATATTTAAAATAAATATGAAATACTGTGTCAAAAAACTCACATACTAAAAAAAAGAGAAACCATAAAACAAATGTATATTTTTATCTCAATAACTGATTGTCTATAATTTATTCTTATTTTTCTTTCCTACTATCCTTTCCTTCTAACAATGGTAAGGAGGCAACTGTTTGTCTTTTTTAAAGCTATAATTGATATATAACATTATATTAGTTTAGGCATACAACATAATGATTTCATATTTGTATATATTGCAAAATGATCATCACAATATGTCTAATCAACATCCATCGCCACACGCAATTACAACCGTTTTCTGCGAAGAGAACTTTTAAGATCCGCTCTCTTCTCTTTTCTTTGTTTACTTATTAATGCCAGATATCCCAAGTGTCCAATATATCTCATGTCAAGCCCTGTCAGCCACTAGGGACACATATCGAAGTACCAAGTCTGCCTTCACAAGGTGTAGAGACTTCTGGGCCTGCTCATCTCTCTCCCTCTTTTCTTATTGCCAACAACTAGGTTAACAGTACTTTGCCCCTCAAATTCAGCATCTGGTTTAGAATCTGGGTTTTTTAGCCTTTTGTTATTCTTGTCAACACAGAGGAGGGAGACATCTCTCACTTAGCCACTTTCCTTTACTAGCTGGAAAAGGGCATATATAGCAGGACAATCGTATGCCAGGCACTGAGAGACGCATTCACTTATTTAACCCTCGTGACAATTCTTTAGAAGATGTCATCTAAATTTCACAGATGAGTAACCAGGCTTAGGGCAGGGCCCACAGTCAGGGACGAGCAGGGCTGGCATGAGAAGGGAAGTCTGTGTGGCTCCTCAGCTGTTTCCGTCACATGCTGTCCAGCGAAGAGGGTGGATGGGGGTGATTCTGATACATGCCCTGCAGTGCGCCCTGATTCAGGGAAAGAAGAAACCATGAATCTGGCCCAGACCTGGGTAAGCACTAAGAGAAGAACTCTCTCCGATATTAAGGGATGGCTCTCATTCACTTTGTTGGTCATATGGCCAGGACAGGAAACTGTAGGGTAGAGAAGAGCAGAAAAGTACACAGCACATGCCAGAAATCAATGGGAGATGGTTGTCGGGAAGGAAGTTTGTTCCCGAAGCAAAGCGAAGGGAGGCATATAACAGCAGGAGCTGAAGGAATGGAAGGAGGAAGGCAGAGTAAGTTCTGTAGGCCCAGTAGGTATCTCAGCTCAAGGTAAAAAATGGCATCATTACGGGAAATGTATGCTTGGTCTGAACAGGACTCAGGGACCAGGAGAACAAATGTTCCTTTTCTCATCTTCCATGCAGTGAGAGTCAGTGAGGGCATCGAGTTCTAGGACCATTCACCAAACTCACTGCCATGATGGGTTTTCACTAATTCATTCATTCAACAAATTATCTGTTGAGCATGTATATATGCCAGGTACTGTTCTAGGTGCTTGGAATATGCCTGTGGAAAAAGCAGAAAAGATTTCTGCCTCAAGCAATTGGCATTTTATTGGTAGAAGACAAATAGGCAAGAACAATGAAACCCTTCAAACAAGTAAGATGATAAATCCTAACAACACAAAGTAAACCAAGGCAAAAAGGACCAGAAATGTGTGTGTGTGGAGAGTGGTTGGGGAAGCTGCAGGTTCTAATTTTAGGCAGGGGGCTCAGGAAAGGACTCACGGAGTCAGTGGCATTTTAACAAAGACATAAGGTGAAGGGGATAGCCATGGATATATGTAGGGAAAACATGTCCCAGGCAAAGATATCAAGTGCAAAGGCCCAAGGTCAGCTGTGTGCCTGGTATGTTCAAGCAACAGTAAAGAGACCAGAAAGGAAAGTGTTAAATGAGAAAAATCAGATGACAAGAGTTTGTGGAATGGAGGGCAGGGGGAGGGGGACAGGGGTTGGGGGGGAGAAGCAAGGGATGTATGGAATCTGGCAGGCCTTTGTACAAACTTTCTACCTTTGCACAAAAAAATGGTTATAGGCATCTTTTAGAACTTGTCTGCTGTCCCTCCTACTGCTAGTAATTTCTATAAATCTTTCTAGACTCAAGTGAGAATTTACTTCTGTAAAACTCTAAACTCTTCCTCTTCTCATCTCCTAAAGCTTAGTGATTCATATAATAGATTGATAATCACAGTAACTGATGATGTTGGTGGCAACAATGACAATGATAATACTGGTAACATCTACCACTGAGAACTTGCTCCATGCCAGCACAATCACTATGTCTGCATTATCTCCTCCAAAGAGGGAAGTAAGTACCATTTTATCCTTTTTTAAGAACAGGAGATCGAGGCTGAGAAAGGTTAAATAATTTGCCCTAACTCATGTAGTTGTTACATGTCAAGCTATGAAATGAACTGAGTGAATAACAATAATAACAGTATCAGTGGACACATTGCATCTGTAGCATAAATGACCCTGGAACGTAGCAGCTTAAAGCATGGATGCTGGAGTTACACCATCCCGGGTTAATCTCAGCTCTGCTTCTGTCTAGCCAGGTGGTTTTAGTCCAGTTCCTTAAACCTTTCTGTGCCCCAGTTTTTTCCTACCTCCAAAGTGGGCATACTAACACTACCACCTCACAGGTTTGCTAATTTTAAATATATCAATATTACTTAGTATTTCTATTGCAGTATTTGTAGGTTTTTTTTAGTACTACAATGGAATAAGAATTTGTAATAGTTTTAACATGCTCAGAACAGCAAGTGGTAAGTGCTGTAAAAGTAGTATGTCAGAGTCAATACTTTGTAACTGGATGACAAATATTCATACAGAAATTCACACATCTAACTTTTTAATTCTTTTTGTTCTTAACCTTCTTGTTAAGGATGCCCTTTTTTACTCTTCAAATGCCACAGAAACTTATTTTATTGAAGATTCTTCTAAAGATTTCTACAAAAGATATGTCTATAATTTTTCTTGAAAGAATCCTTAAATTAAGATGATATACACTTAATTGTAATAATTCAGTATAAAGCAAGAATAGAGAAGAAAATAAAAACTTCTAAATCGTTTCCACCCCGAATCCTTAGTTATAGCTGTGAATATATTGTATATTTTAAATACAGCTCTTTTGTGGAATAAATAGAAGTTTGTGCTATGTAAAATAGGAAAAGTTAGATCAACCTATTTTTATGTCCTATAGTATTGAAACTATTAATCATATAATCATAAAATACATCACAGTGAAATAAACTATCTGCTACCTTAAACTAGTCTTTCTAAGTTCCTTGTGGTCAAGAACTGTGTCTGTTTGGGTTATTATTGTCACATCAATGCATGCCCAACACACGGTAGCTCTTCAACAACTATTTCTTGAGTGGAAGGTTAAAAAAAGTAATATTCTGAGTATTATACTGGAATTTGAGAGTCTAAAAAGTTAAAATAAATGAAAAACTAATTAGGGCTATAAAACTGAGTTACCTCAAATCAAATAAATTTAGAAATAAAACTTTGCCCTGTTAACTGAGCTTCAATGTATTATAACGATAAAAATAATAAACGCCGTCTGGTTACTGCCTTAGGCATAATGAGGCGAATGAAGTGTAAGTCACTGCTGTCAAGGTGTGTTTATCATTACACAACGGGCAGCACAGGATCACTTTTAGAGTCTAATTAGAGTCTCAATTAGACTTCAGCGAGTCAGTCCACCTACAAGCCCCTAAGTTTAAAGATGAGCGAACTAAGTCCTAGAAAGCTGAAGTGACTTATCCAAGGCAATTTGTTGGTCAGGACACCACAGTCATGTCCCCTTGTTCTTAGGGTGTCTGCCCACTCTGGCATACAGTGACTTTGAATTATTTGATGTTTTTTGAAAGAATCCTTAGGTAGAAGTGAACAAAAGAGATTTATAGTGTTTCTATCATGTTTTACTTATTTTGGGTATTAACATGCTTTTTGTCTATTAATTTTTTTCTCATTTTACTATTCATTAGAAATGTTTCTTTGATTTCATATTGAAGAATCAGAAATCCTGAGCTTTTCTTTACCTCACAACCTAATAGTTGTGTGATTTTGGCCTTATGCTTCCTGTTTCACAGGGCACAAATGAAATTCTTTAAAGGCTATGAAGGTACATTCAAATGTAAGGTATAACAATAATTATTCTATCATTGAATCAAAGCGGGAGTAATATTCAGAAAAGTGAGGGTGTTCCTAATTAAATCCAAAGGTTTTTAAAATATATTTTATTGATTATGCTATTATAGTTGTCCCATTTTTTCTCCCCTTTATTCCCTTCTGCCCTGCACCCCACATCCCACCAGCATTCCCCACCTTAGTTCATGCCCATGGTTCGTACATATAAGTTCTTTGGTTTCACCCTTTCCTACAATATTCTTAACCTCCCCCTGTCTATTTTGTGCTATTTGTGCTTCTTATTTGCTGTACCTTTTCCCCCATTCTCCACCCTCCCCCTACCCCCTGATAACCCTCCATGTGATCTCCATTTCTGTGATTCTGTTCCTGTTCTAGTTGTTTGCTTAGTTTGTTTGTTTGTTTGTTTTTAGGTTCAGTTGTTGATAGTTGAGTTCATTGTCATTTTACTGTTCATAGTTTTGATCACCTTCTTTTTCTTAGATAAGTCCCTTTAACATTTCATATAATTAGGGCTTGGTGATGATGAACTCCTTTAACTTGACCTTATCTGGCAAACATTTTATCTGCCCTTCCAATCGAAATGATAGCTTAGCGGGATAGAGTAATCTTGGATGTTGTCCATTGCCTCTCATGAATTTGAGTGTCTTTCCAGCCTCTTCTTGCCTATAAGGTTTCTTTTGAGAAATCAGCTAATAGTCTCATGGGAACTCCTTTATAGGTAACTGTCTCCTTTTCTCTTGCTGCTTTGAAGATTTTCTCCTTGTCTTCAATCTTAGGTAATGTAATTATGATGAGCCTTGGTGTGTGCTTCCTTGGGTCCAACATCTTTGGGACCCTCTGAGCTTCCTGGACTTCCCAGAAGTATATTTCCTTTGCCCGACTGGGGAAGTTTTCCTTCATTATTTGTTCAAATAAGTTTTCAATGTCTTGCTCTTCCTCTACTCCTTCTGGCACCCCTATGATTCAGATGTTGGAGCATTTAAAGTTGTCCCAGAGGTTCCTAAGCTTCTCCTCTTGTTTCTTCATTCTGTTCTGGCTGAATGTTTATTCTTCCTTCTGCTCCAAATCAATGATTTGAGTCCCGATTTCCTTCCCTTCACTGTTGGTTCCCTGTACCTTTTTCTTTATTTCACTATGCACAGCCTTCACTTTTTCCTCCATTTCACAACCATACTCAACCATTCCTGTGAGCATCCAGATTAGCAGTGTTTTGAACTCTGCTTCTGTTAGGCTGGCTATCTCTTCATTGCTTAGTTCTATTTTGGGGGCGTTGATCTGTTTTTTTGTTTTGGCCATATTATTTTTATCTCAGCACACCTATTATGTTGTGAGGGGTGGAGCCTCAGGTATTCACCAGGGCGGGCAACCCATGTCACTGCCTTGTGTTACTGTATGTCAGGGAGGGGTCAGAGAAAGAACAATGCCGCTTGCTTGGCTCTTGGCTGGCTCTCAGTCACTTCCCCTGTACCCACAAGCAAATTGGGCCCTTCTTGTGCTGATTCCCTGGTGGGTGGGTTTGCATATGTTCTAGGACCCTGTGGGTCTCTCAGGCAAACTCTCCTGTGAGACTGGTAGTTTCTCCTACCACTGCAAGCATCACAGGTTTTTACTGGTAGAGGTTTTGAGGCTTTCTTTTCCCATGTTGGAACCCTGGGTTGTGTGGTCTGTCTCACTCCCTAGTTGTTCCTCCTAGTTTATTTGCACACAAATGTGGGACCACCAGGTCTGCCAGCGGCAGCCTTGCCACATGTCCTCTCTGCCCTGGCTGCCCGTCTCCACTCCTCCCCCCAGTCTGGATGAACGTTTCTTCTTTAACTCCTTGGTTGTCAGACTCCCATACAGTTCCATGTTCTGTCAGCTCTGGTTATTATTTGTTTTTAAATTTGTTGTTGTCCTTCTTTTGGTTGTGCGAGTAGACAAAGTGTATCTACCTATGCCTCCATCTTGGCTGAAGAAATCTAAACATTTTGAAGGTCCATTTTCAATTATTATTCTGTCTCTATTACTGGTAATTTAATTGTGAAGATTCATAAAATATACAAATGAAAAAAGATAACTGTGAAAATCTATTTCTCTGTTACTTTCCTTTCCTCTTCAATAACTAAATTCAACTAGAGTAATTCCCTGAAGATACTGATAATTACAGCTTTTTGTAAAGATATTACAGTTCTACCAAAGTATAAAATTAATGCTAATAAAGTAGCAATATTATTTAAGATATTTTTATAATAAAATGAAAATACAGTATGTTCTGCTTTGGAAAAAAGTAATAAAAACTACCATATTATCTTTAATTTAATTATAATTAACACTGATATCATAAAACTGTATCAATTTATATTATGGCTGACTAGTTAGGTGGCTTAATATGGAATACAAATCATTATCATCTTGTTTACTCAAAAGTTTGGGAATAAAAAATAAATCTGAAGAGACTCTACCTAAATGAAAAATGTTCATATGTAGAGAAGATGGATATATGCAATGAGGATACGTCCTCTTTTGTATATTATTGATATTTACTTATACTACTATAGGCATTAAATAGACTCTCTAACTCACTATTTATAGTACATAGGTGCATTTTATTCATTCAAATATATATTTGAAAGCATGAATAATTAAAGATATTATGAAGCATGCACAAATAATTAGTAATGCACTGAATTTATAAGTGTTTCTACATTATCTCTTCTTCTACATGGCAACTACCGTGAATTCTAGAACTGAAAAGTGGGTGGTTTCTTTATTCCAGAAATATTTTGAATGGAGAGAGAAGATTCAATTCACTTTGACTCAAAAGAAACCACTTCATACTTTTGGTCAAAGATTCTATAGGCAAGTGGCTACTACAAAGTAAAAAGTGTGGAAAACTATACAAATATGGTTATTTGCTAAAGAAATTAGAGATACTTTAGCAGAACAACACAGGGATTAGTATTAAACACAGTGGGTACTTGTTCCAATAATTTAAAGTCCTGAAGAAAGGGTTATTTTACCAAACATTTTCAGTATTTTTTTATGTCACAAATAGATCGAAATTTTATTATGATTCACAAAGTTATATATATACAGGTTGATAAAAGTTACTGTTAATATATTAAAATAATTCCATTTACAAAGAGATACTTTGTTACTGGAATGATTCTTAAAAGTCTCAATATTTTTAGTAATAAAGCTGCAAGAAAATTTTCACTACATTTTTAAAGTCAAAACATTCCCTGGCATTACAATTTTATGTAGTTTTCCTCATTATAATTTTAAATATCCTACAACTTAAAAATCCCTATATTTAGATAAAAATACTTCTATGTTAATTTAAAATAAATCTATTGAACCACTTCAGAGGACACCAATATTGGTTGCTGCTGAAATTAAATTATGAAGAAATGATGCATTACAAATTGTGTGTGTGCACATATACTGTGAGAAATAAGAGGTAAACTAAATGCTTTCCAACTTACTAGATAACTCTTAAGCAAAAATTTACTTTTTTGTATTATTTGTTACTCTTTTTTAAAGTATATTTTATTGATTATGCTAGTGCAATTATCCCTTTTTTTTCCTCCCCTTTATCCACCTCTGCCCTGCACCCCCTCTCCAGCATTCCACCTCTCCCTTAGTTCATGTCCAAGGGTTGTACATATAAGCTCTTTGGCCTCTCCTTTTCCTATACTATTCTTAACCTCCGCCTGTCTATTTTGTACCTGCCATTTATGCTTCTTATTCCCTGTGCCATTTTCTCCCTTCTCTCCCCACCCCCTCCCTGCTGATAACCCTCCATGTGATCTCCATTTCTGTGATTTTGTTCCTGGTCTAGTTGTTTGCTTAGTTTGTTTTTGTTTGTTTATTTTTTTGTTAAGTTGTTGATAGTTTTGAGTTTGTCATCATTTCACTGTTCATAGTTTTGATCTTTTTTTTACATAAGTCCTTTTAGATAAGTCCTCATATAATAAGGGCTTGGTGATGATGAACTGCTTTAACTTTGTTATCTGTATTATTTATTTAAAATTATTAATTTTATATATAATAATCAATAAATTATTAATTTTGAATATAGCAAATAATACAGATAACATAAAGTTAAATGAGTTTCGATTCAGGGCATCCAAAAGCTGATTATATAAACTGTCCCTGATTTTAGAATATTTTTATAGATACCAGTACATAGGATAAAAGTTACCTTATCTATATTTACTATTCCCAAATATAATGCCATATCCACTTCATTTACAAATTCGCAGAAACTTTTAAATGAGTTAATAAATGTAATAAGAGGTGAAATGCAAGCGTTAAGTTTAGCAAAGTGGATTACATAGTTACCAAACAATTTAGCATCTGTTGATGTGAAATCTCGTTTTTATGTCCACATGATTTCTATACTTCAATAAAAGTTTATTGCAAATAATTTTCTGTTCCCTATAGTAATAAATCTTAGTATCAAGACATTTAAAATTTATTTTTTTGGTAGAACTAGCTTATTATGACTTATTTATTTAAAAATAAGTCATAATAAAAAAGTAAAATATATATTTAGAATTATGTATTAGTAAGAATTTGTAGTCTTGTCTAAAAGAAGTATTTCTGATCCTAAAACTATCCTTAAAGTTATATATGCAATCTATGAAATCACATAACATAATTCTTATGTCTTTAAATAACAACTAATTTTCAATTAATTTTCATCTTATGTGTATGTAAGATAAAAACTGTTGTTTGGATTTCCATTTTGCTCAAACAATGCCTGGATAATCTTACCTTTAGGTTCATTACAAAAACCATCATATTAAATTGTCCTATACTCAAACAGTGATTATATAAGATGAAATCCACTGACTTACTTGTTTTGGAATAAATTCAAACGCTTTCCAAGGTTGCCATTTATAAAATGAAATTTAAGTTCCTCGATTTTTGTAAACACTGTTGTGACTTTAGCCATAGAATAGTGCACACAGTTAGGAGCACAATAAGTATTTGTTAAATGAATAAGTAGCAATGTACATGTAAATTTTTATTTGATTTGTACAATTATTTTATGTTCTTATTTGAAAAGATTTTAAATTTATACCATTTTTACATTAAAGACTTTACTAATTTTCCTAGTCTCAGAAATTCTGTCCTAGAAATCAGATAGCAGCAGAAATTACTTTTAAATCCAAGATATATAAATATAAGTAATATTAAATGTCTTAAAGATTAAAACATTATAAAATATCCCAAAGGCCCTCATAAAATAGCAGTTTGTGATATTTTCCAACATTTTTAAAAGGGTGTATTAATTTATCCTGATAGTGTTTAGTGTTTCTTTCAATTGGAAACCCTAAAAGTATCTTGATTATGGATACAGAAAATAAATGATATCACTCTTAACTAATGTTACAGCTACTTTGCTCTATACACACATACTTTTTTTAAAAAATAGAACCCATGTGTTGGCATGACTAGTTGTTCTATTTCTGACACACCATATATTCTATCTACTTAATAAACATCACCACTGTGTTGACCGAATTTCTGCTTACACCAAAAGAGGAGCATTGACAGCACCCGATAACCCTTTGTGACCAACTGGGAAAAGATATTTAAAAATAAGGACTATATTAAAAGATAACAAGCACCATTAAACAGGGGAACTGAGTTAACTACAACTGAGAAGGAAAAGTAATAAAAAATAAATATTGTAGACCTTCTGATATATCAGAATGCAGTAGATTCTGAGCATGGATGCTACTTTTACAAACCTAATACACAGACTGACCCTAGCCCTTGACAGTATTTGGTTTAAAAACACAATATTCATAAATATAGAAGAACCAGGTGTTCTACTCTAAATAAGACATTTTTAAATATACCCCTAAAAGCCTAAACTTCATTTACAGCAAGCTTAAGCAGTAACAAAGCAGGACAACCGAGATTAAACCACCAACCAATATAACAAAGAACAGACCAGGCTCTGGATAGATTTTAAGGTATTTTAAAGCACCTGAGAATTTTTATTTATTCACATGTGAACAAAACAATAGTTAAATATGTTTTTGGAAATCAAAAAAACTAAGATAAATGCTCATTCTTAAAACAGAACTCTTCCACTGGAACCTACTTTATTGTGTTTAAACTCTGCCATTCATTAAACTACTACCTTCATTTCACTAATTCTGAGGTGCTTTATTAAAGGTGGATGCACTTATTGATGGAATTGCAACTCATCTGGCTCTGGCTCCTGAAAGGAAACATGTCATAACCAACGTTTCCCTTGGTTATCCTTCATTTGGTGGCCTACAAGCCTCTGGAAGCCACTTGTTTGTGTGCAGGAGTTGGCTAGTACCTGTCATTCTCCGGAGACGCGTGCTGGATTTGAATCCTGGGGCTAGGAGGTCGTCTCCTATCTAGGGAGGGGGACCATCTACCCCTGTTTGCCCAATGAACAAGACAGGAAAAAACAGGACATTTAGTAACTCCTAAAATAAAAGAATATATGGAACAACAGGACTGGAAAAGCACCCCAAAAAGGCAAAGTGTAGAGTCTTTGCTCCATAATTTATTCTTAACTTTTACAAGCCTTGGAAAGGTAAACTGTAATATAATATTGCAAGAATATAAGATATAAATACTTTTAGTGAATACAAATTTTATTTGTAAAGATGTTTCAAATCTACTGAATGTAGTTTTGTTCTGGTAAAGTATACTTGTGTTTGTATACCTATCTAAATACATAAATATCTATGGACTTTAAGTTTAAAAAGATGTATCCTTAAGAATCTGACTCATGTTTGAATAAAATAGGTTTAATAAACCACCAGTGTTTATTTTATACTAGGCTTTGAAATGACCGGACCACATGGCAAAGATGAGGTGTGTAGATTTAATACAAAGTAGAAACTTTAAGTGGAAGAAATCAAAATGCTCTTTAGTGTGTAAAAAATGACATGAAAAAATATTTTGTGAGAATGCTAGCAATGAAGCCTTAAAAAGTTTTCTTGGGGAAAACTGCAGGACTTATTACTTAAATTTAAATATGAGTAAAAGATCACTGGTGAATAAAAATAAGAAATATAGATAAGTGCCATGCTAAATCCACCTTTAAAAAAGGTGTACTAATCTGTACTTGCAAAAGTAGTTCTCGATGGGTTTAACAGTTGTTTTCTTATTTCAGTACCTACAATACTTTTTTTTGTGCAATTAACAATTAAATAACGGTTTGAAACTTAGTTTATTCCTTTTTAAACTATCTTGAGATTCTGTCTGTATATAACCACAAATTCGAAGCACCTAGTCAAAAACTTAAAAGTGGCAATAAGAGACTAAACAGGTCAGATTTTGAAAATTTCGTATATCAAATATGAACACTCTGAACAGGATGATTTCTCTGGATATTGTGTTCCTCATCAGCAATGTGGGTTAACTGAAAGGTCTTTAAGAACTCTTCTAGCTATATGATTTTATAGCTATCATAAGGAGACTAGTCCTAATGGTTCAAAAAGAAAGTCAGTATTTTTTTCTGATATTATAACTTGGTTTATTGGATGTATTCAATAATTTGGACAAAAGTAGCAAAAGGTTTCCAACATGGGACCAGGATATCTGAGGTCAGCAGGTACTTAATTCTGATAGCCCCTTGGAAGCCTCTGTCTAATTGATCAGTGGTAGATAAATAATCTCAATGCAGTTCGCATAAGGCTTTGAGGAGCTATGAAGCAAATGAAAATGCTCAACAGCAGAATTTGGACAGAAGAAAAAACTGTGTGGCATGTACTCTTAAATGTGTTACATGTTTGTAAAATTAAAAACATTTTGCATTAATTTAAAATTATATAATTATTTAGAATTATTTAAATAGCTGGTCAATCCAATGTGAATGCTTTAAAATGTATATTTTTACTTTACTGGCTTGTGTTCTCCAAATATAATAAAGAAAAATATTTCTCAAATAAGTGAAAATGCTTACAACTATAGTGTTTTCTACATTGTTATATTCAGTTGTATTGAACTCTATGGTGTTACTTAAAAACACAAAAATAGAGTTAGGTATTTTGTAAAGTAATAATATTAACTCAATAGGAATAAGCTTGCTTCCTGAGGCAAAATTCCAGTCCTTGTATTTTTTAAACACAAAAGTAAAGAAAAAAAGCTGTAATTATGAAACATGCAGTGAAAGCTGTGAAGGATAAAGGTGTACACTTTGAAATAAGCCATTGTGAATGCAAGTTATCAACAAGTAATTTTTGAAGAAATATTTAGCATAATACAGGTATACCTGTATACTCAAAGTCCTTCCAAATATGCTGATAGGTAGTGCCAATATAAGAAATCTCTTTGCTTTTCCCTCATATATTTGATATGACGGGAACTGGGTCAATTTATACTCAATTTTCCCCAAAGCACAGATACTATGTACATGTTAATATTATACATTTGTGAGTTGCAAATAAACTAAATTATTCTATGTGCTCTTAAACTGTATGTAACTGCCTTATCCTTTCCTCCTATCAAACCAAAGAAAAGGGCCAAAATCAGAATCTAAGTCCCCTATAACTGAGCCACACACAGCTTCAACCGCCACCTCCACCCCAAAAGTTGGTGTGGCCGACGGTGTTGTTGTTACTACTCATGAGGTTGAACTAAGCCCGTTCATTCTCGATTTCTCTTCCCAAACCAGCTTGCCTGCAAGTTACATTCTTAGTACTTTCATATCAGGTATTCTAAATTCATTAATTCAAGAACATCTATTTGTTGGGAGCCCATCCTTTTCACTGTCACCTTGAAGATGTCTATGTGACTGGATTAACAGTCTGTGAGCTCCTTGCAAAAGGGAGCTATAGTGTTTTGTTTTGTTTTGTTTTGAAAGGTACATCAATTATGAACAGCACAGAATAAGTAATCAATAAGTATTTGTAAACACTTAAGCAGCTAATAAGGAGATAAGACCTTAGGGTTTGTGATAACACAGGTAAGAAATAATGAAAAACCTTACTAAGAAATAAATAGTAGTGAGGGGACTCATTGATGAAATATAAAGGAATTGCCTTGGTGAGCAATTGTTATGGTTTCTTATGTTGTGCCTTTCCCCTCCCAGCAATGATATATCTTTAAAAAAATGTGTTTGTGTTTAAGTATGTAATGAATATGCACATTCTCATATGCACACATCTCTCAATAGTGCATATCTCTTGGCAGAACGTGGCTAAGTAGTTTCATAATCTAAAAGAGAAATTATATGGAACTATGAATCATTCACTCCATAAATAGTGCAAATAAAAATATTTGTAAACTACTATGATATTAGAAACAAAGTCTGAACAGATGAGGTAACTGATTATACAGCATGTATTTTATCATCTATTCCCATAATTCGGTTTAGTCCGGAGGGGTGGGTATAGCCTTAAGAAAGGTTTTTATAAAAGATATGGTTATTTGACTTGAATTTTTGAAGAATGAGTAAAATTTTTAACAGGATAACAAAGGAAATGGGGGCATTTTGATTTTAATGGAAAGAAAACTAGGGAGACAAAAAGTAATGAAAACTATTAATAGAGCTTAGGAGAAAAATTGGGGGCAAGACTGGCACTGGAACTGGAGATGGGCTGTGTTCTGATCAAAGTGAGGGTTCTGTTTCGGAGGTTCTCACGAGAACTGACAGGGTTTAATGATCCACTGAACGTGAAGGGGGAGCAGGTGAAGTAATCCAGATTCTGTTGCTGGTTACATGTCAAGGCCAACAAATGTGAGAAAAACTTAGAATGAGGAAACATTTTGCTATAAAAGGATGTACGGGGAGATAAGGAATTTGATTTAAACTCTGATGTACACAGGGTCTGGCAACCATTTATAAATTTAGCCCTAATACTCAAGGCGAAGGGTTGGCATGGCCAATTACAGTGGAGTGTTGTCTTCACACGTACTAGAGTGAAAACGTTTGATAGAAGTAAAAACTTCAGGGGCAAAAGAGAAAAACTAAGGATGGGGCTAAGAAAATACATAACTTTATGAGACAGGAGAGGAAGAGATGCTTGCAAAAGTAGACTGTTATAACGAGGCATAAAAAAGCCTGTAGAGGGTATTAAGGAGAGGAGAGGTTCAATGGCAGGGTGGTTACATAAAATGTTGCCAGATGCTGCTGGACAACTGAGGAGCCAATATAGTCTGGAAAGGAATTTCAGCATAGCAGTGGAGTGGGGAAAAGTAGAAGACAGGCTGCAGGGTTACTGGGAGGTAAAACATGGAGGTAGTAAGTATAGACTCCCCTCTGATGAGCCTTCAGTAAGGCTATGATTTTTATGAGAAAGCAAGAAATAAAATAAAATCTCTGAGAAAAATAGCTATTCTCTAGTGGCTCTAAAAAGCTGTGTCTCTGAGCATTTAAGCAATAATTTGTTTTAAAACCTAGAAAAGAAAAAGAAAGGTTAATTGCAGGCCTTCCCAATCAGGGAACGTGGGAGAATGAATGGCCTCAGGTGGGCCTTGCTAAAGATAAAGGGAACGGACAAGGACCAGACCTCCTTGTAAATACGCAGTGATAAAAAGATAAAGCAGTGTCCTTTTTTATTAGAAGTCTTTAGTAGCATAAAACTATTTTTCTAGATCTTTTACTGTAAATAAACCTAACATTTCTTGAGTAATAGGTCACGACTGGATTGGGGAATGGGGTAATCCACAGTAATTTTGCTATTTGTGTAATCAACAGAATATAAAATGGAGCCACTCAAAAACTGAAATGGCTTCCTTTGCATACAGTGCTTCCACCTGCAGTGCTCAAAATTCGTCTGTTAACCTGGGCCAAACCATCCAAACAAGGAAGAAAAGGTGGATCTGAGGGTTTGGACTCCTTTGCGAAAAGAATACATCACCTTTGCCTGGTTCTCCTTTACTTTGAATTATTAGTGGAGTATGATGTTGGGTATTAAGTCTGATTTGAGAATTCCATTCTTTATATGTACACAAAACTTTGTTTTAAAAAATTAGTGAGGGCACTTCATAAAGGGTATTAAGTTGATGTAACAACATAGAACTAGTCATCAAAATGGTCTACAAGTCAGCAAACTGTTTAAACTTAGTTTACAAAGCTGTGGAAATATGTTACTATATTAAGAATATAAAATTATATTTTAAAAATATTTTACCTAATATTGTATACACTGTGTATGTATTAGGCACTGACATAAAAAGCTCTCAGTTCAATTATAGAAATTAAATAACCTGGGAAACCCTCTAAGTTTCCCTCTTCCAACTCTCTGGCCTTCCTGTCCAGGGGCTTTAGGTGCATTTTCCAAAGAGAAAAAAGTTACCACTGTTGATAGTGCTATGCTCTGCTTCAAAGCTGCTTATTGGTGTGCACGCAAAAGGGTATTTGAGGTTCTTATCCTCCACCCAGTAAGCATCTACTTCTATAATTTTATTGATGAAAACTTATCTCACTTTATTTTCTTCTTGGCAGTAAAGTGATCCCAATAAATTTAAAATCATCGACAATACCAATCCCTGCTCCTTTAATTTTTAATGAAAAATTTATTTTTATTCAATATGTAGAATGAATATAGGTTTTCAATCACATTTTTCTTCTCCTATCAAAGGTAAGTACAGTCACTTGAACTTTATGATGACCTGACCTGTACATTAACTGGGGCCATAGAATTTTTCTACGGATTGAGCTCTTTCAAGGGTATTATCTGAGAGAATAAATTCACCAGCACATAGATTTTGAACCCTGTGGCTCCATGTCACAAGGAAACACATGCTAGATAACCTTCAGCATGAGAACAGATTTATATTATCCAATACGGCAGCCACAAGTCACACGTGGCTACTCAACAAAAAGGAATGCAACAGATCTCACTAATAGTTTTTAACTGATTATATGTTAAAATGATAATATTTCAGATATACTGGGTTAAGTAAAGTATTAACATTAATTTAATTTTAATTAACCACAGTACAGCAACTAGAAAATCTTAAGAAAATCTTAAATTGCACACGTGGCTTGCATTATATTTCTATTAGACAGCACCAATATTGACGGTTTTAAAAATGTTAGAGTGGTGTTATAGTCAGAAGAGTCTACTGACTTCGGCTATTATGCCCTTTTTAGTACTAACCAGAAACATAAGGAAATAATAATAATTAAAAATATTTTCTTGCTACTTTAGTTTTAGGGGTAATCTATGACAAAAGGAACTAAAACCATTTCCATTGCAATTTTAAAAGTCTATAGTCATTACAACTAAAATTATATTACAAATGTAAAGGAATACAAAAATAGATTTAATTTTTTCCATTGCAAAATTTATAAATATAGAATACAAAATAAAGACATTTTTAGTAGAATCTCACAAAGATACTAAAAATGAGTATTACACTTGTACCTATTATTCCATTGTATAAATAAACATCTCATAAATAAATGAATAGAATCAGACTAGACAGGTTGTTGAAGAAAAGCTTTAAGTAGCCTCTGAAGAAGTGGGTTACATTAGCATGACAATATTTTTCTTCAGGATTTGTAAAGTTGGTATGCAAATTTCCACTGAATAACTTCTAATTGAAAAGAGGCAACAATTATAACCAAAACTATTAATTTTAACCAAGTTTACTGGAATAGAAGGTTTCATTATAATGGAAAAATTCACGGCTTGCAATTAGGATACAGTGTTAAAACCACTGAATACATTTAATTTAAAATCATAATTATTTACTAATCAATAAATCACAAGTTTGAAGCAGAATTATGTGTATGTACACATGCATACATATATTCTTTACTTACTTTTGTGTATTTATTTTTTAAGGAATCAGTTAATCTATGGTAAACATGCCAGTTTTGTTGTCAAAGTATAACTTAATGAAAAATTTGATCTGTAATAAAGAGTAGTTTGGCTAAAAAGTGAACAGGGGAAGTATTCTATCTAAATAGAATTCTTATTTTTATTTTATGGAAGGTTATTGTTAAACCTATACACACCATTTAACCAGTGGAGCTAACAGAAAAATGATCCTCCCCTTCTAATAACTCACTGGGCCTTGTAACTTATCAGCATACTGAAGGCTCCCTGAGGAGCGTGTAAATAAAACAACCGAACAGCAACAGAAGGAGAAAAGCAGCAGCCAGAAGCAGCTACAGACCGTATCACACCATTTGCAACGACATCCATGGAGACATGTGTATGTGGGCCCTTGGGTTTATCCACATACACATATCTCGCCACAGACGCGTACAGTAAGGGAGGGGACAATGTAGACAATTAGCAAAGTGAACGTGAATGAATAAACCTGTGAGACGCACGTGAAACAAAACAAAGTGATTGAAAAAAAAATCACTAGCACAAATGACAGGAAATTAAGAAAGTCTTTATTTTATACCTTTCTCGTTCTGGTGAATGCAAACTAGTGTCTGGTCTCAAGCAGTTGGTACTAGCACTCCTAGCCCTGTCAAGGGAGGGCTGCAGTTCACTAGTGCCAGTGCATTGCATCCAATGGTAGAAGAGAAAGACAAAGGAAACAAAGAAAGGAAGACCATGTTAGAGAGTAAAGCATAAAGTAATGTCCCCTTTACACAAAATGTAGAATCGCTATGATTCAGTTCATAAGGGTGTGAAAGAGCTGACAGGATGACAGTGCAAAATTTTGTTTAGAAAATGAAACTAAACAAAGATTATGCTTCAATTGCTTTGCATAATTTTTTAAAAAGGGCCTCAGGCTGAAAAATGACACCAAATCACATCTGCTTATGAAAAAACTAAATACAGAAAGCATTAAAACAAAATGCCTAAAACTTCATTACCAAGAACAGATGCCACACCAAAACAAAATGAAGGACATCAGAGGAGAAAAATTGTACAACTCAACTATTTTGGTTCACAACACTAGACAAGGGAAGTGGAAGGTAAGACTTCCGCATGTTCTTACCTAACCAGTATTTCAGCAGTAAATCTCAATACTTTTGAGTTAAAGCATTCATGACGAAGAGGAAAGTCCTGTCTAGTCACTGATTTGGTTTGAGTATGTGCAGGCAAGACTGAGCTTCACAAATAAAAATCATCCAAAAATAAAATAATATGAAATTAATTGTAATTAAAATCAACAGGTAAAACAAGAACAAAAAGAGAACACAACCAGAAATCGGACATTGGAGTAAGATTTCATTGAGAGAAATCTACAATTCATGTTTTAGCATTAAAGCTATTTTTAGATACCATTAATTTAATGTTCCTCTGTGTATGATTAATTTCAAGGGAAATGTTAATGCTTTATTAGAATGTAAATTTGCTATTTTTAATAGGCAAAGGATTAGGGATTAGTTTATAACTGGGACTCACTGTTAGGGTCCTTGCCTGTAAATGTCCCAGTGGGGACCGTTCGCTAACAGAGGCACCTTGGGCGGTAATGTTTTATAGTTGCCTAATAAGGTGTCTGCAACATGGCCACACACAGACGCAGGAAATAGAAACATGTATATGAAGCACATTTTCACTAGGATATGAAAAAATTCGGTGGCCTACAAAGCTAAAACATTGATGGGTCTTCTATTTGTTTCCTCACAATAACCACAATAATTACTTGAAGGAAGGATCAGAATCATTAAAATATGGAATTTTCGACATCTGTCTTCATAATGAAGATAATAACTCAAAATTACAATTTAATCGCCTTAATTCAAAAAATATCTGCTAACTTAAATTTACTGTATAATTCCTGTTTTAATATTATACCTGTTTCCATGGAAGTAAAGAACTCATAGCTCAAAGAACTAGTCAAATACCAAAGGTATAATCGGTCACTGAAAATCAGGTGAGATGGGCATTACATGCAAACCAGAATATGAATTCTGATGTGGCAGAAAATGAGAAAAGCAAGACCAAACTTTATCTAAATTTCTTTAAAGTCACTGAGGATTTCTACACTAGCTATACCACCAAGAACAAACTAGGTCCAGTTAATTATTTTTTTATGATTTAATAATATTTCTATAAATTGCTCACTGTGAAAGTCCTTTGTCCATTTTGCCTTATATTAAATTATGATAAATAGGGAAGGAAATAACATTTGCTGAGGAAATATTAAACATGAAATGCCCCACTAGTTTACTCATGTTTATACTAATTTTCAAATCCAAGAAAAACTTTTAAAGCCTCAGTTTAAAAACGTATTAGGGTACAATATTCGAGCACAGATTGGAGACAAATTTTCCTGAAACTAAGGATTCTGTCTGCTTTACAGACAATAGTCTTCAACTCCTAACCTTAGGCAGCTATCCTTAGTAACAGGTTGCTATATAACTTTTCTAAACGATTGATTCATAAGTGATTTTTTTTCCAGGAGAACACTGTACAGGGATTTGCACAGAATGGGAAAATTAATGTAAAATAACATACAATTTACAGTATGAAGGGTTAAGTTCTCACCATGGCTTTGCTATATATTGGCTGTTAATCTGGGTAATTCAGGTCAAGTGGTTAAGCCTTTCTGTACCAGATGCTGTGAGAATTAAGTGAGATAACAGGTGCAATGTATCTAGAACATAGGCAGCCACAATATTTTCTATAAAACACTACTTTCTCAGGACATGTTTTATGGAGAAAAAAAAAAGAGTTTGATGGTTAAGTAATGTAAGGAAGAATGGATTAAACATTATGAGAGATTTCTTTAGTACATAGTTTTAAAGTGCTGTGCATAAGTCCCCAGAGAGGAGCTATAATTCGCAGTTTCCAAAATCTGTTTGAGTCACAAACTTTTATTGGTGGAACATCACATGGGACCAACTCCACCGAACATATTATGGGAAAAGGTAGTTTAGTGGGAGATGTCAAACAGACTTGATTTTGACTCTTTTTTCTGTTCCTTATCAAATTAAAATTTATTATCATCTTTCTTTATCTGTAAAATGAGAATAATAATATTAATATTATATAATTACTATCAGCAAATTGAGATAAAGTACATTAAATGCTTAATATTGTGCTTGGTACTCAATGAAGATTATTTTCCTTGTTAACTTGAAAAGAATAAATCCTCAAATTTTATTCTGAAAATTCCTAAGTGAATATGATATAATGTATTTGGAGGATAAGATTGCACAAAATGATTAAACTACTGGTATATGTTATCCTGTAAATCTTGATATTTCACCTTCAGAAGTAAAAATAAATAAAATAAAAAAATTATAATTAACTATTCTATTTAGATTATTTGGTATGAGAATATTGGAAATACCCACACACTGGGTGCCAGGTCACATGACATGCCTAACAAATACAAAGTTTTCATTTTGCCTTTTTTTTTACAGTTAGATCAACAGGAGTATGAAGGAGTATGAAAAACCTTTCTGAATTTCCAAACAAATCATTCCTATTAACAAACTATTTTTCAGGAAGAACAACTTAATAGTAAGCCTAGACGGCTGAGCATTATACGGAATGAGTTAAGTTTTATAATACTTATCGTTTTACATTTTTTTCCCCACTCCACAAACAGAACTACTATTTCCTCATCTTTTCCTGTGGCACTAAAGCAAACATGGCAGTAGTTATCAAGAGGGTTATTTTATACATATAAAAAGTTAATTCTTATTAGCATGATAATGTTTGCATTATTAAGCAGAACCACATGTTCTAGACAGACGCAGTAAGTTTGTCCACATTTGTCCTTGCATTGCAGGTATTCCAGTTACAGCTCTTTCCTTCTCTATTCTACTTATTTTTCAGTGGCCAAAATGTTTAGAAGAATTTGTCTCTATGTTGGTTATTTCACTCCCTTATCTTCTGCTATCCAAATTGACAATAAATGTTTCAGACTTAATTCTCTGAGTAATCTCTAAGAGGATTTATTTTGGATAGGAAATCAAAGATGTGATGCGATTAAAATAAAGTATCAGGTTCTAAGCTCCAATTTAGAGGAGACTATTACATTCCTTTTCATTCTCACCTTTAAAGAGGCATCATCTCATTCCATGCCTCAATGAAAAAGTTTATACTGCAGCATTTCTGCACTGGTGTGGGGTTGAAGGAAGGGAAGGTTTAGAAGTTAGCAGGTCAGACATCCTCACTCTTTATCAAGGAGGTTGAAGCTCAACAATTAAAAATGAGCTGGTAACGATTTTATTAAAGGCAAACAGAATATAAACAACAGTAGATTCCAAAAGGAAACTAAAAAGCTAAAACAAAGTGAACTTATAATCATGAAAACAAGAACACTGCCATGCACAGAAGATCAGACCTCTTGTGACTAGACAGGTGTGTGTGTTAGGGTTGGGGCACTTAGAATTTTAATTGTAGAAATTGGTTCCTCAGTTTTAGGAATGTGAAAACAGTTCCACAGAGGCTCATCGGTCTCTGCAATTTTGAATATACAAAGAGAAAAGTGGTCTGCCTGGATAAGAATTAAAATGTATTTGGAACCTTTTCCACAATCTCCATATAAAACAAAGCAAATTTTGAATACTTGGGAAAATAATTTTATGTATTTGTGATTATGCCACTAAGGGAGAGACGGAAGAATAGTAGAATGGAAAAGAGAGTCATCACACACAGTTACCATTACCGAATCCCTGTATTTACCTGGTAGTATGTAGGCATTCTGCACTTCGTCCTCGTTTTGCTCTGGGCAGCATAAGAAGCTCACTGCACAGACAGGATGGGTGGTGAGTGAAACAGATAAATTATGGGCATTAAATGACATGGGATATGCCAATGGTATGCCGATGAAAACATGAAAAGGGAAGAAACCAGATCGTCTGCACTAGCATTCTTGCTTGAAAGATTAAACAAAAACATGACAATATTTTTAAAAATTTAAACAATAAAGTACAAACATTGTGGTCAAAGTCCTAGCTGTTGTTGATCTGCATTGTATTTTAAAGTGATTTTACAGAATATTGAAACAAAACTAAACCAAACCTTCCCCAAATAAGATGTAGAAATCTATTTCCAATTCTAAACACCTGGGTTACTTTAATAACTTTTGAAATGCCTATAAACCTGGCTTTTCTGATACTAATGGGAGCCCTAACGTTTTTTATTTCTTTTAAGCAACTTAAAGCATAATAGTTTTCCTGGCTTTTATAGCCACTGAAAACACTGCATCACATATTATATTTCTCCTTAGTAAACCAAAAGTATACTTCATTAGGATTGCTTTATTTTAAAATAGATACTTTTTACACATTCAGATTAAGTCCATTCTAATGAATGTCATGGTCAAGGAGTCCTTTTTCTCCCTCCTCATTTAAACTCATGGTAGCCCCAGTGAATGTTACAAAGTGGCCCTCGTTCAACTCAACTCAAGGTGAGCAGTGTGGAATCCTGTATCTCAGAGAAGTTTCTGTCTCTATGCCCAATACAACTTCTCTCTCTGAAGGTCATGGCACCACTTCCCACAGCAGGATGACAGTTAGGGAGGTAAGAAGCTCTACTTGAGTTCTGTGTCCTTAACTACATGGTAAAACAATCAATCATTTAGCACAGCTTTCATCTCCCTACTCCTCCCTGAAAGCTGCTCCACTTCAAAAAGCTAGAAGAGATTATTCAACAACATAGTATTATGTAATGTTAAGTCATATCCCGAGCTTGGGTCAGGCATGTTATTGTAGGTATGTGGTTAGTCTGAAAAGAAAGTCTGTGAGCATGCAGAACAACAGAGTCACAAAGTAGACTTTTAGTAGTTGTGTCCAGGAAGCATTTTTTCATAAGAAGGAATCCGTCTTAATATTCTCTACTTTATAGACACTTTATGGAAATACATTTTGTAAAAAGTAGGTATATAAAAATATCATTGATTTTCTCACAAAAACTCTGCAACATTGTCTGCCTTCCAGGTGACCTGTATCTAAAATCTTTAATAAAAAATACACAATTTTGTAATTACATAAATAATAATCCAAAACCTCCAATCCACAGAATATAAAATATTTGAAAATTGCTTATGTAGGCTCACTTCCAATTTAGGATAGTATCTAAGTCAACAATAAACTGTACACGTGAAACTATTTAAACATACATTTTGATTTTTTTTAAATTGCCTATATTATGACAAAATAATATTAGCCAAGTTGTTCCTTGGGAAAAGTTCAGTTTTGAGTGATGAATTGCTTTTACTCTCTAACATACTATGGCAAAATATCTATCATGCATTAAAACAGAGCAAAAAAAAAAGTCTAATGTTGAGATTATAATTTAAACAAATACCTGTCTTGTTCAGATAAATACTGACTATCCACATCTCTGGATCTGTGATCAACTGGACTTCTAGAGGCATCATGGTGTCTGGTTGGAGAACGTGACCTTCTTGTTGGATGAATTTCATCTAAACTCCTAAAATGATTACAAAAATTCATGTGTGTCAAAGTGGATCATCTTCCCAAACCAACCAGGTAGGCTAATAGAGATGAAGTGACAGTAACTGGCAAACACCTGGCATAGCTAGAAAAGCGCTGAGTTCCTAACCAAATAGCTATTTCATCGGTGACTTTGAAAGGTGTTTCTTCTCTATGAACACTGCCTGCACGGTGTTTTTCCAACCTTCTTTGGCACTCCTATCAAAAAGGGGTTGCAGTTGTCATCTGCTTATTTGATTAAATTGTCAGAAGTGTATTTCAAGGTAAATGGAAATGGAGCACTACATTACTTATATGTTGTACACTTTTCTAAGCATTTAAAGTGCTTCAAAGGTATAATCCTAAATTTCTTAAAAATACATTCTGCTGCTTAATCTCATTTTCTTGCCATTTCTCTCCACAAGTCTGATTCATTGTCATACAATTTCTCATAACAGGCGAGAAAACCAGCAAATAGAGTACAAGGGAGTTATTCAAAACAGTGTTTGGGACATAAACTTCTTCCACTTCTTGGGAAATATCTTGAGATTAATGAACAGCATGTTGCATAGAACAGAATGTTGAGATTAAACAACAGAATGTTGGGTAATGAATAAAAAGATAGTCTGCCCACAAATGATTCTGAAAAAAATATAACTTGATTGCCCTAATCATGATTTCATCTCAGTTAGAAGCCTGTGATAGTTTACATTGCTACAATGAAACAGTACTGTCAGGAAGGCGAAGTTCATTTCAAAGCCTACCTCTGTAATGGCACATTTGGTAAGCGTGAACGCGGCCTTCCCTGATCATCGCCGCGGTGAGGAGATACCGAGCGTGAACGGTGATGAGTTGTTCTTTGCTGTTCTGGCACAGTTAATGTTGTAGATTTACTTTCTCTAGCACTAGACCTATAACCTACTGGCAAGAGTACATACAAAAAATTAGTCAGTATTCTAGAATGTAAACTTTAAATTGGAGATACCAGATTGTATCTAAAGCAGCCACTAACCTATTAAAATAAATGACATGCAATCAGTATTATTAGCTTTATCTTTGAAACTATGAAGTATGCGTACACAGAGTATAACATATACATGCATAAAAACAGGTTACAGTTTGGCTAAAACATACCATGAAGATACTGAATACAGTATGTATGACAGCTGATGTCTCAGACATTATGATGTGTTAGGATACTATTTTAATTTAAAAAAATGAATGAGTGAGTGATTTTCCAGCAACACCAATCAAGCATTTGACAGTGAACTACAGTTAATATACAAGTCAATGGTGAGAAATTTTGTGTCTCTTTCAATGTTATTTGAATTTTTCTTCCAAACAACAAATTATTTTAGTTGAATTTCAGATGGCTTCACTAGTAAGAAATGAAATGTTATAATTCCAATTTTAACTAACAAAGAATAGCAGATCATCACTATTATAAATACTGATTGTGAATTAAAAAAATTATAGATAATACTGCAAATTTCAAATGAAAATAGTATATTGGTAGAGATGACTATAACAATAATGCAAACAGAGAAAACTCTCCCAAGGAGACAGCCAACAGATCTACAAATGTGCTAACAGTAACATAATTCAGTTAATACAGTTAACACAATTTGAATTAAAAATAAATTCTAAAAGTAATTCTCTGTTTATATTATTTTTGATTTTAAGATAAAACAGTAATCTCAAGTCTATAGTAACAGTTTAATTAAAGTTTTTTAACAAGGTCATTGTATCCTATTATTAAAAGTAAAATTAAAAATTTTTCTGGGCAAAACAAAAAATAATTATATTTACAACTACATAAAGTGTTTATGAACCATGAAAACACTGACTTTAATTGGGCAGCTTGAATTGTTCATTCACTGATAACTCCTACATTACTTTTAAAATATGCCATGAGGCATCATTATTAAACGCAGACTAAAATTTTTCCACAGTTTATTTTTTATGATTGTATGATCTTTTGATTAAGCTTAACTGAGAAGAATGGTCTTTAAACATTTTATTAAGTGCAATTTGATAACATTGAGAGCAAAGAAGCTCAACCATTTTGTCACTCTCTAAAAATATCCATATAATGACCAAATAACATTACCATAAATATTATAATTTCATATACTTTAATTTTATAATGAAAATGATAGCAATTAAGCTATTATTTTGAGTTTCATGAATAGATGTTTCTTTGTGTTCAGATGTATAAATTGTAATATTAAATCTAGAAAAGAGAAAAATTAAATTTACAGCTAGTGAATTTATTTTGCAGCTTATAAAAAATGATGGCTGTTTTTAAGGGTATCAATCTAAGGTCTCAATTACTTAAGTACTTTAAATTGTCTTTCAATAACATGCAGTATCAACTACACAATAATTATGGAAGGTCAATATTGAATTGAAAGTACCATTTCAAAATTTCAATGAATATTCAAGGTACATAAATAGAACTTCCTAATTTAGTATAAATAAATATTATGAAATAACTCAGAAAGTTTAGATATCTTGTTGTTGCTAAAAGGGTGTAATTAATTTTTGTCTTGGGTTCTTTGTATTTACACAGAAATTAATGTCTTTTTAAATCCTACCCAAATGTACACACATAGTTCTTTGTCTGCTTTTAAAAATAATTTGGTTTTCTTCATATTATGTTTAATTTATTGTTAACAATATGTACTCTACCTTCAGAAAATGGTGGGAGAGAACTGCTATTTTATTCAGCGTTTCAGTTAGCTCAGAGTTAGAAGTTAGAAGGTTTTTTATTTCCCATTTTTCTGAACTTGCATAATACTCTGAAAAGCTGAGGTTGCCAGATGTCTTGCCTCAGATTAGAATATTATGTATGTGCTCATTTTTACTCTTCTTAAACAGCTAAAATTACTTATTTTAAATAACAATAAAGCTATGAAAACTATAAAGTTAATAAGACATAGTTCTGTAGGCTTCACCTGCTTTTAGAAGCTCAGAATCACTCAGTGCAGAAAGGTAGTCAATACATCAAACAAGAGCAGGGAACTCTGGTTCAAAGGAGAGCTAAGGTAATGGAAAGTTTAAGGGGCGGCTGCAATAGAACATTTAAATGAAGCTTTGGAACTTCTGCAGAACACATACACTCAGAACCTTGACTGAGTGCATTAAACATATATAGAATTGGCATCTACATCTAAACAGATTTCTCCTCATACTGGATGCTAGGAAATGTATTTGTAATTGACCTCTGAAAGTAAATGAGAATGTGTCAACACACTTGTTCATTAATGTATCCCCTCACTTTATTTTAGCTTCTTGCCCTTAATCTACCAATGCTCATCTTTCCTCTTTATTTAAAATGTATGTATAACACTGAGTGGCTTGCTATATTTGCCACACATATATATCTTCAGAAGGTACCATATACTCATTTTGGATCAATGAAGAGTACAGCTGAAAATGTAAATTGCAATATCTCCTTATCAATTTATAAAGAGATGCCCAGACCATAAAATATTAATTATTGTTTATGTAATTTATTAGTTGTATTCTATTAAAAGCTTGCCTCATTGCATTTTAAAAGCTAAATAAAAATGAATATTGAAATGATAATTTAGATATAGCTTCTATGTGATAAAAGAAGTTATATAGTTTGCAAACACCGTGGTATGGAATATTTTAGCATGGAATGTAACTATATTTAGAATTCAGTGTTCTTTGGTGGTATCCAAACACTAGTTCCATCTTTAGTGGGTCTCATAACCCCCATTTTGTCTGCTGTCCATGGTACCTTTCAGTAAAAGAAGAAGGAATGCACAATTTTAGTATTTATTGAATTGGCCCTTATTAATTCATTCATTCACTATCCTGCCTCAGCATAAAATATATAAAATTTTAGATGAATAAATATAATGATCACTCATAGAAGTAAATTCTATTTAGATGAGTTGGCAACAACATTAAAGCTGATTAATGGCCAAGATTCTTATTAGGTAGGATAATTTTCCTACCGGAAACCATCTGATTCTTACTTAAATTGTCAATGGATTTAATATACAATCACTTTTCTCCTTTTGATTTCATAAAAAAAAATTCCATTAAATTGTGTGTTAAAACTCTGTGGAGGATAAGCCTAATTACTACGACTTTTTTTGAAATAAACACAAAGAAAAAGAAAGCAAAATATTAAATGTTATCCATTACTATCTAAGACTATTTACAACTCTCACTGATGGTCTGGAATCCAAGAGTAATATCTAAGTACAGAGGTGCACATCACCAGGTTTATTGTTCTTAGAAATATTTTTTACTTTAATACAGTGATTATATTATATAACCTCTGAATCATAGAAACAAATAAAATCTAATTTTAGAGAACTCTAATTTTCTCCTAGTTTTAATGAGTTGCGTATATCTCTCCAAATTGTGAATTTAGTCTTGAGTGTGAAATCTATTAACTTTGCCAAAACAATTGCCCTCAACTTAAGTGCATCCATATGCGAAATTACATAAATTAAGAAGACATATGTCAACACTGTCCTAAAGAAATGCCTTTAAGATAACTATTTCTATGTCTCAAGATTTCTTTAATTTCTTCTAATTTTGAATTTTTTTTTAAACTTCATATTAGCAAATCAAGGAAATAGTACAGGAGTGTCAAGAAAATAAGCCTGTACTGCTTGGTTTTACACATTTTCTGACAAAAGAGTCAGATAAGAAACATAGATTTGAACTCCACAGTGTCACCAAAAATATTACTAATACAACAAAGAGATATTAACTTTAAATGAATCTTTCTAAAGCATTTCTTTATTTTAAAACATATGAGGTCTGTCTGGAAAAAGTCTGGCCATTGTTAATGTAATGAGAACAATTTTCACGACATCTATGTAACCTGGCAGCTGAGGAGGGTAGACTGGAATGTGAATGAGTGAATAATGACAACTTCACCGTACTAGTCAGTGGGGGCAGTAGATGCTGTTGAGTGAGCATGTGTACTGTGTGGTAAGTGAACATGTGTACTGTGTGGCCGTTGAATTCAAAATGGCTGAGCAAGTAGAGCAATGACTCTGCATCCAATTTTGAGTTAAGCTTGAACATTCCTCCATGAAAACTATTTGGATGATTCAGAAGGCCACAGCTATGGGCAACTGGTGATTGGCAGCCTCATCACGATGAGGTATCTCCTCGTGCATCACGTTTTTTTGCAAAACATCAAATCATCCAGGTGACTCAGGCCCCCTACAGCCCAGATTTGGCACCCTACGACTCCTGGCTTTTCCCAAAACTAAAATTACCTTTGAAAGGGAAGAGGTTTCAGATAGTAGGTGAGATTGAAGAAAACATGATGGGACAGCTGATGGCAACTGGGAGAACTGTGTGAGGTCTCAAGGTGCCTACTTTGAAGGGGACTTAGGCATCATTGTCCTGTGTGTTTCTCGTTTCTTGTATCTTCTTCAGTGAATGTGTCTATTTTTCATAGTATATGGCTGGATATCTTCTGGACAGACCTCATAAATATACACTCTAATTTTAATCAGTGGTAAACACATCACAAAAGCATTGAAAGT
Source organism: Mormoops blainvillei (assembly GCA_004026545.1). NCBI lineage: Eukaryota > Metazoa > Chordata > Mammalia > Chiroptera > Mormoopidae > Mormoops > Mormoops blainvillei. Next base: position 175,621 of record PVJD01001757.1, read on the forward strand.
TAAGCCATGCCACATGCAGTTTTAAACCCTGCCATGCACCTTTCTTAGTATATTCCATGGAAGGCTACATTATTTTCAAAAACCGAAGAAGGAAAATCATCGATATACAATATAAAACATAAGAGAATGGAATTTTATTTAATAAAATTAACCATACCCTTTCATAATGAAATTCATATTTTCATTTATGCTCACAGCATTGTGAAATAATGATTTTTAACCTAGCTAGCCATGCTTCTAATGAAGAACCTAAGTTAAATAAATGGGGATGTTAATGAATAGCTGTTAGTCAATTTTAAACCTCTGCAGTAATTTGGAACACAAGTCACCATGGAATAATATAACACTGATTTATCTGTGCTGTATCTCCAGTTCGGGAACCCAGAGAAGCCTGGAAATTGATGGTGAGAACAAGCACAGAAACACAGTGAAGCAGGGCCATGCTCTTCACCCACGCACCTGGAGGGACTACTCCAATACCGTCATCAACCTCATAATCTGAGATGTCACTATCACTGATTCGCTGAGATCCTGCACAACAGTAAGGCAAACAGATACCTCTGCATCTTGTTGGGTTATGAAATGTAAATGACACGGTCACAGTTCTTAAAAAATCCAGCTAATACATTACTACTAAATACTTTTTGATAAGAATCATATAAAATAAATGATGAGCAGATTTTTAAAGAAATGTTTCTTCTTCAAGGATAACATTTTCTAGTTAATTTGTTCAATAAAATCACTGAAGACATATGGAAGGAAGGGGGCTTCATAAAGTAAGATTTTGACTTTTCAATTTATTTTTTAATTCAAGCATTATGCTTAAAGCCTGTTGCAAAGTGTGTAGTCTGTTTCCTACCCAGTTACATGTCCTCCTTCTCTGCAGTTCAGGGAGGATGGGGCTGAGCAGAGAGGTTCAAAAGATCCTTTCTTGGCTTGAGCTCTACTGAGCTCATATTATTGAAAGGACATCAGGGCCCTTTATAAAATATGTATGTTTAGCTTTCAAAATTAGCAATTATATGCATTAAACATTAATACTGAGGAAATGCTTGATCATAGATGCACTAACATGAAATATTTAATTATATGAGGCAAAAAATTTGGTTCTAGATTACCAAAGTGAAGCTTCTAAGTTTCACTTATTGAATTAGGATTTAGTAATAACTCAAAATTTAATGGATATGTATAGAAAAAACTTTTTCCTAATCACTAGATGAATAGCAATACACATAGTTTATATGTTTTTAAAATTTTTTATGAATAATAATACTAAAATAACCAGGACTACAAAGTTATTAAGAAGCTGCTATTTATATGTAGCAATCTATCAATAATGACAAAAATTACTCATCAGTTAACCAACCAACTGAATCAGTATTGGGCAATGAATTATAATTGAGAGTTCTTGAACTTTCAGTTCAGGAATTACTCTACTATGCTATATATACGACTTTCACATGGGAAAATGTAGAAAATACTGCCAGCTCTCTTTATATAGATCAATAATTTTCCAATATTCTGATCTCTAACAAACATTTGAAAAAATATTGTGAAAGTTAATCTCTAAATAGATTATTACAATATAATTAGTTGTGGTCACTAAAAAGACCTTTCACCTACTTTGTAGTTTTTTGCTGGAGCTTTCTCCGTGAATGTGTCGCCTTGGCATGAACGGTGATGGCTGAGGCAGAGGTAGTGAAGATTCATCATGTGTTTGAAGTTTATACCAATGTGGCTCATCATCTAAAAGTGCTGTCTCCAATTCTATGAGAATCTGAAAGGACAGTTCTCAAATTAAATCAAGTGCATTTACCGAAACATAATATAAAAGGCAATCATAATTAATGCATATCACAAAAACATCAATAAGGCATTAGACTTGAATCTTTGGAATATACATCACCTCTCCAAGAAATTCACTCTCTTCTTCTTGCACTCTTGGTTGATCCCACACAGTTATTTCTAGCATTCGTTCTCTAAAATCTCTACGATGTACATGTGAATAGACAAAAGTTTGATTCCATTTTGGTTCTAGTGCTTTCTTTACTGTTTTGGTCCTCCTTTTACTTTTATCACTGAAAAATAAGTATGTTGTGTAAATGAAAGAGCAAAAACAAGTATATGCTGCCATCTACTGTAGTTACACGTAATATGGCTGTTAGGATTTTATTTATTTATTTATTTATTTATTTATTTATTTGTCGATCAGTTACAGTTCTCCCTCCTTTCCTCCCATTGTTCTCCCCCTGCCCCCCCCGTCCCACAGTCAATCCCCCTCATTGTCCGTGACCATGAGTCCTCTATTTATGTTCCTTGACTTGCCCCTTCCCCTTCTTTCCCCATTAGCCCCTTCCTCTCCTCTAATAATATTTTTAATTCACATCTTTTAATATAAAAGTATAAAAAGGCTGTAGAGTTTACTGCTGTTTTAGTTTTAACTACAATGTAAGCAGTAATTATGATTATAGGTAAATGTATGCAAAGGTATATTCTAAATGATGTGTAGCTATCAAAAACTAATAGGTATGTGGTTAAGGTAATAAAAATTTTGACACCTGGCATATTATTTAAAAAATACAAGGTTTGAGGGTTTTGTTTTTGAGGGAGAATATAGCTTATTCTCTCAGAGAAATACCTATTAGATTTTAAAACTGTATCACAGGCGTATACATAGGTCCACACTCATCAAAACGTAAAAATATGTGCAATTTTTGGCATAACAATTTTAATTCAATACATCTTTACAAAGTAAGTAAAACTGTATCCCAGAAAGGAAGCTCTGCCTTTCCTATTAGTAAAGATTTTTGCATAGTTTTTCTAAAATTATTCACTACCTTCTATCTGGAAGAAAATACATTTTTACATAGGGATTCCTGGGACGCCCATCTACTCTAGAAGGCAGATCTGTTGCTTGCAGAACATTTACAATCAGCTGGTGCCCCACTTTATCATACCACAGTTTCACCTGAGAGCAATGAAGAAAATAATTATTTGTAAAAATCATGAGGTAGAATTTTACAAAATACTAAAATTATTTTTGAAATTTTAATTGAAATAAAATTTAATTATAGAGATTATTTCTGAAAAAGAATACCAATTTGCAAGTATAACCTCTTAAGACTTGACTTGTATCTTTGTGCACTTTATATATAAATTACAACTGGCAGAACTGCAATGTTATACTCTCTTATGCCGTATCATGCTATGACAAAAAAGCTAAAGAAAAACTTTATAAAAAACTAAGAGAAAGAGGGAGCATTAAAATGTATCCTTGTTTTTAAATGCTATATACACATGTTTGGTGATTTTACATGCTTAATGATTATAGTGTAGCTAAATGCATCTTATAGTATCATATATAGATGAAATAAAATAAGACTTGGTGTTAGGAACAATATATACAAGTGAGTTGGAGAAGATCAGGAAACACATTTATTGTGGCCTATTTTATATCAGGTACTGCTGTTTTCTAGGGTTTTTTTTTCTCATTTGGTTTTCATAATTAACCTATTACAGATTGGTTTTCAAGAGAGAAAAGGAAAAGAACGAAGGAAGATGCAACACATAAATGATGGCTTCAAACTAAGCGAAGACAAATAATATTTCGCCTAAGATTTCATGAGAGTTTGAATAAAGAAAAATGGGAAAATGACACACTGAGTCTATTGTTAGACTCCTAAGAACCAGAACTTTAGCAGCCAATACAGTACTTGTATTGGCAGTGGACAATTTAGCTTTAAAATTTTAGAAGTCAGTTTTGGTTTTATGATTAAATAAGAACTATGAGCGTAAGTTGCTTAATGGGTATATACTGGAACATATTTAAGTGTCATTATAAGCAGATAAGCTAATTTACCAAGGGACTGGTTTTTCGGAGTGGGGTACAATTAAGGATTCAAACCTCGATCTGTACGAATCCATATCTCTGTTCTCAATTAATCCCAGAGATGTGTTTTCTGTAAAACCAAGGTGGCTTTTTCCCCCCTTAAATAACAGGTGGAGTGTATGAGTGATCCACATACACAGCAAAAATAAAAAGATGGCAGGGCAGCTAAAATAAACACAAAAGACTCTACAGAGGTATTCAATCTACTAAAAATAGAAGTTAAAACCAGGAAGGGATTTTAAAATAACAGTAAACTTAGTTACTTTCTTTAATTAAAACCAAGAGAAGAGCAGCAAAAACAGACTATATAAATCCGTATTTTAAAAATGAAGCAAAAGATCAACCACTATGTATAGAATAATTTAAAGCAAGATTTTCTGTCAGTTATTTATACAAATGTCCAGTACTCCCCCATAATCTACAAAGATACGAGTTTTTATAAGTTGGCTAGAGTTTCTTTGTTCGAGCTTTTCCCAGATCATGGCTAAAGCAACAGTGAGGGATGCTATAGCTTTTTCAGAGTGATATCAGCATGAAGAGTTTCACCCCATGTCTCAAGAAGTAGAATATTTTAAACTTAAATATTTTAGTCTCCATGCTCATGAGGTTGTAAAGTAAGTAGAACATGACTTTTTAAGTTTATTATGTCTAAGCAAACACCTCAGAAACTTTTGTATAACAGACAAAATATAATGGATATTTCATTTACTTATCACTTAATGTTCAGAACATCTGGTACATTATAAGCACTCGATAAAGATTTCCAAATAAATATATGAACAAAGGAATAATCTAATAATGCATGAAATATTGATGTATTTGTAGATTATGGTGTTAAGTGACTATGAATATAACATGAGCTTCAAAGAAAGCCATACATTTTTTAAGACAGACTTAGAACAGAGAGCAAATACTAATGGTCTTCAACATGCACAAAAAATTCGTACAGAAAGTTGTCCTGGTAAGACTTGTGGGGCATCTTTTAGAGCTCCAGGACTTGTTGGAGAAATAACAGAAATGGAAGGCCTTTCCATCTTCTGAGATTCAAAAGAACTTGAACCTAAAATGAGAAAAAAATTAATTTTCAATAGCATATCTGTAACATGTGGGGAATAAAGGTTTTTTATAAAATGTGAAATGCATGTTATTTGTATGAAACCATAATTAAATACCAACAATAACAGCAGAGTCTACTTTCAATTGGATAGCTGCAAAAAGTTATCATGTCTTATTTAATTGCCAATTTTAAAGGTAATTGAAATGATATAATCAATTATTTTATTTATTTGCTTTTGTTTGTAAGCACTGGTTTTCCACGTTTTTGGAGGCTACTGTTGTTCAGTTTAGGCTCTTGTATAACCTCATAGATAGATCAAAGGCTTCACACTTTTAAGGGTAAGAAAGGTGGTACTGGTTATGTCTTTAATCGTGGCTAAAGGATCATCTGTTATGAACTATCCTTAAATTAGAAGGAATGCATATGTAATAGAATTTATGAGTAAATCTAAGCCTGGAATTCGTCACTGCCTTCAACTACGATTCACCGTCTATCTCGGTTGAGCTCTTACAAATGGCCCTCTCGGGAGTCTGAGAGCGCGGCCTCTAGCGGCTCACCACCAGTGCTTTGCTGCTCCTTCATGTGAAGGAGGCTGGCTCTCCATCCAGGCACCCAGCTACTCAGTGAGTGCCTTTCCCCCTCTTTTTCAAGTGAAAAATGATCTCTTCCCAAATCACTGTTTAAGTATACCCGGACACAACCAGCAGCACAGAATGCCTGTTTCATGCTGTTACTCCAGAAGTGTAACCTTGAACCCACAGCCATTCAAAACTTGGCTTTATTGATAAAACACTATTTGTGGGGCATTGCCTGAGGATATGCTATCCACACCTTTTTTTTCTATATGTGTAATTAAGTCTAAATTAATCCATATAGCATCATCCTGTGCCCTCCAAAGACTTTTAACCATGAGAAACAGTGCTATAAAATTCTTTGTTACTATGTCTCTTTTATCAAGTATCCTAAGGATATTTTTTTCTTGGGTCTCAGTACAAGAACACTGTTGCTTCTAAAAATCAGTTTGCTTTTAATATGACAGCAGCTAATTCTTAAATAGTACCAACACTATCAGTTATGCAGTTGGTTCCGTTTCCATCTGTATACTGGTTATCAGGAAGCTCAAAGCCAAGTAGGGGTTCATCTCTGGCAGGTACACACAACATGATGGTATGTATTTGCTGTATCAGTCTCTGGGTACTTGCTTATCCCACCCATACATGTTCAACCTCCTTATAACCATCATCAGTTGTTTCCCCCTTAAACTGCCATGTATTTTATATTTCTATAAGCTGGGTTACACAATAACACTTGGTGGTCAAACGCAAGTATTATTAATTTAATATCACTCCATTGCAAAGTAGATCTTTGGGTCACTTCCACATTCTCATTGAAAACTTCATTACTTGTCTATAATTTATTGCGTACATTACCATCTGCTCTCATCTGGAGTGTCTCTAATGTCCGTGTAGATATTCTGACCTCTAGACTCACTGTCCCTTGACCCACATACATCCATTGAACTTTACCTCGGCTCCACCCACTCGCTTCCATGATCATACACAACACTGTTGTGGTGTAAAAAAATTACTCGTTAATGTGCCCATTTCCTTCACCAGGTTGCTAGTGACACTGAGCTAATTACCAATCAAACAGAATAATCCAGTATCACAATAAATTTTAATGTACAGCAAACAGAACTGTTACTGGTATGAGAACTGAGATCTATGAGTGTCCTGACTTTTATGATTCAGAAGGGTATTGCCAGTAAAGATTTTTGTATAGATACACACAGACCCACCCACACAAAGTAGAAAAAGAGAAATCTTAAAATAGAATTTCTTTGGGTTCCCAATGATTGTTATAGTTGCCAGCTTCTGATATCATTGCAGATAACCTTAGTATAGTAATACCAATTTATTTATCTAAAATAACTAAAGAAAATAATAAATCTTTATTATTCAATTTCATTCAATACATGTCATAATAACATGATAATAACAAAGGCATCTTATACTTACTGGACTCCAGGGGAGGGTGGGAGCTCTCAGGAATCCGTGGAATGTCACTGAAAGAAACAGTGTAGGGTGAAAATCCCATTAGCTAAACCACCCTGCCTGAGGCAATCACAGCCACATTTTACTTCAGTGGTGTGAAAAATCCTTTTGGGTCTTTATAGGTGTGGAAATGGACAGGAGCTACTATTAAGGTAATTACTAATGTGCATGAATGTCAAACACCACACAAAAATAAAAACTGCAGTAAAAATAAGTTTTTATATATTTAATAGCAAAACACTTTAACATGACAACAATTCAACTAATATTGTGGCTAAATTTACCACAATATTTTTACTACCAAAACAGCAGGTTTTGGAAATAAAAAATGTTGAAGGTAATATTTTACTTTAATTCTAAAAAATCAAAATGACACATTGTCAAATCGGTAATATGCTTTACAAACACATCTGAAAGAGTTTACTGAATGAAAGGGATGAAAACATCTCTTGTTAATAAAATAATAGGGTGAATATAATGGGCAAAGTTAATAAAATGAAAAGGATGAATTGCTTTGAAAATTATAAATGATACAAGCTTGCAACAAAAAGCCAAAGTACTTTATATATGTGAATATATAATTCATATGCACATATATAACCCTATATAGAGATTCATATCTCTATACTAAAGTTAGCTAAATAGATGGTCACTTGGATATGATTAGAAAGTGACTTGTGAGAACACCCATTCCTGTCACACTCACAAATGACTCTGAATAAATATTTAATATAACCTCAGCTTAATGCATTATCCACTGTGACCTTAGGAAACCTGGGCCAGCTTGGTTTGGGAATTGAGCTGCACAGAACTACTTTAGCTCTGGTATTCCAAAGATATTTTAGCATCAATGTAAGGACCTGATTAACAATACGCAAGTTTTAACAGGACATATTAAAGCAGACTGGAGTAAGCTGGTACCAACAGAATTATTAGAATATTACTTAAGAATTTCTAACTACTTACCTTATCTAACATCAGTCTGATTTTCTTTGCACTTTTGGGGGGTAGGGGAATAGAAACAAAAACAGTTTTCTCCATTTGATTATTTTCCTGCCCCTCATTTCACATTTTTTGTGTGTGTTTAAACTAATTCTCATAACCACCTACAATTTATACTTCTTACAACTGGCAATATGCCCTGCATTATGCATTTTATAAATACATGTCACTATACATTTTTGTATAACTAATAATTTGTATAAAATAAATATTTTACATGATAATTAAAAACCTAATTTGCAATACCTAAGATGCAAAAAACCAACTATTTTTCTTCTGCTATTTTCTTCTGAATTTTATTAGGCAAATAAACATTTAAAAATCCAGAAACAATTTTTTAGACAGTATAACTTCTTTGCAAATCAGCCTCAAAGTCAATTATGAAAGTTAGAATATGGAACTCTTAAACCAGGTACAAGCTTTGGATTTTATGTGTTTATTAAAAAAAGAATTGTGAAAAAGTTGTAAAAAATTTTTATATGACTTTGAATCAAAATTTATTTAATGTTAGTTGCTTCAGTAATATTTTCAGGCATAAATTTCCACTTGACTTTTACACAAACCTTGTTAATTAGTTGTACACACAAGTGAGGTAGCAGAATAGTTCTAATAACAATTATAGGTATAAAGCTTAAGAATATTTTATTTGGTAGGTTGGCAAAAAATGGTCAATATCTCAAGATGATTGCTGTCTCTTAGACATGGGTTTTTGTTTTTTTTAAATTTTCACTTTACAGCTCTCTTTTCTAAAAACTTTTATTTTCAGTTACACTTGACATGCAATACTCTATTCATTTCAGATGTACAGCATAGTGATTAGACATTGATATACCTTACACAGTGATCGCTCTGGTAGGCCTCATACCCATCTGACACCATACAGTTATTACAACATTACTGACTATATTCCCTACTTTATATCCCCGTGACTATTTTAATATCTGGCAATTTGTATTTCTTAATCCCTTTCACCTTTTTCACCCATCTCCCCAATCTCCCTCCCATCTAGCATTTATACATTTGTTCCCTGTATCAGTTTATTTCTGTTTTGTTTGTTCATTTATTTTGTTCTTTAGATTCCACATGTAAGTGAAATCATATGGTATTTATCTTTCTCCATCTGACTTATTTTACTTAGTATAATACCCTCTAGGTCCATCCACATTGTCACAATGGTAAGATTTCATTCTCTTTTATGGCTGAATAAAATTCCATTGCATATCTGTACCATATCTTCTATATCTATTTGTCTACAGAAGGACACCTGGGCTGCTTTCGTATCTTGGCTATTGTAAATAACGCTGCAGTGAACTCGGAGGTGCATATATCTTTTCAAAACAGTGTTTTGGATTTCTTCAGCGAAATTCTCAGAAGTGGAATTGCTAGGTAATATGGTAGTTCTATTTTTAATTTTTTTGAGGAATCTCCACACTGTTTTCTATAGTGGCTCTACCATGTTGATCGATGTGCGTGTAAGTTACCCTTAGAATAATTCTAGGAATCACTATGCCACAAGACTGTGAATAAATATTTGCTTTTCACTTCAAATTATAGAACTACGTTAAACAGAGTTATTAAATATAGCTAGAATTATTCTTTCGGGACTCTAATAATTTCTCCAATAATTGGAAAATTGATACCAGATTTAATTTTCATTTAAATATGATCTTTGTATTCCATACTCTTTTAAATTTCATAATCTATGACACCTTAGGGTTTGGTTATGTAGATTATTAATTTTTAAATTATTTTCATATGAAAGTAAGAATAATAAAAATGTTATTCCAGTCTACTTTAATTGTCCGTTTTTTAAAGTCGCTAAGAATCAATATTTTAGTTGATTACTCTGAAACCACTATATATCTGAAAGTATTTGGCAATGTGCACAATGCTTGATTTTAAATTTTACTTTTTGTACTTTTGATTCATTTTCCAATTACTTACCTCTTTTCCAGCCTTATATTTACCTCAGCACTAGAACACATATTATATAAAACTAGCGTAAATTATAGTGTTGCTATTTTTTTTAAATCTGCATGGAAATGTACAATACTTATGCAAGTGTTTACTCTTAATAATTACCACTTAAAATTTGTTTTAAGCTTGCCTTTATTTTAGAGTTTTATATATATTAATGTTAGTTTTTGAATATTTTCAGTCTTTTGAGAATTAGAGTAATTGTATTTCCTTGTGTGTTTTGCATTGACATAATCATGAGGACAAGAATTTAAGGCTAGCACTTGTTCAACATAAAAAAATTTAATTAATGGTTCTATAATAGTTTAGAGAATAGGGAGAAAAAAATTTCCAAAAATATATTCAAACATTAAGCCAATTATAATGAGATAGTTAAATATGCCTTCCAAAAATTTAGACTGGCAAATGAATATTCTGGGCTTTGTGAGTTTGTCAGAAAAAGCTAACAATATGGAGAATTCTACACACAGATATAGAAAATAACATACTGGTTGTAGATAATTAAATTATGCCAAAAATGGAAATTTTAAAAATATATTGTTATGATTGACTAAAATATTAAAAATTTTTACACTTGCTTGATGTTTAAATAAATGTTGGAACTACCCATGGGTAAAAATATACAAAAAATATTCTACTCTTAGAATAAAAAGTTTACGCAGACATATGAAATCATTACTATTTTAAATATCACAAGGAGATGAGTTTGTTAGTGACTCCCTTTAAGGAAATATTACTCATTAAGTAAAAATTACTAAAAATAAATAGTTCTACCATTAAAAATTTTTACTTTATATTTTATTTCTAAAAATGCATATCAATACCTTTTGATATTACAATTGTTAAATTGTGGAGCTTCTAAAATGTAGTGAGAAAAATTCAGTATTCAGGTTTTAAAAATTAAGAAATTTAAAGAATCTAAAATGTATGCCCATCATTGAAGAGAAAACTATCTATGTTAACATGTACTGTATGCATGTATAAAGTTCTTTTTAAAACCCTACTAATACATGTAATTTACTAAACTTAAGAAGTAAGTTTTTTTAGCCTTACCCAATAGGCCTTGAAACAATAATTTCAACTTGAGGTTCTGATTTTGATTCTAAAATAATGTTGTAAACTTCTTCATTTGTAGCTCCCGGCAGGGGTTTACCATTCCATTCTAGAACTTCATCCCCTTGAATTTAAAAAGAAGGGTATTTTTTTACCTTATATATTCTGTGTATTTTTCTTATCTTTTTTCTTTTTTACAAAGAAATGCAAAACATATACAAATAGTTTAATTGTCTAGGTTCTGCTCTGAAAAGAATATTGATTGCCATATCATGTCAGCTAAATGGTTCTTCTAAACACTTCGTTTTCTTTTCTTTCTTTCCTTTTTTCTTTTCTTTCCCCAATGAATCCTACTTGTCACTGGAAACAGTACAATACAAAACTACCTTTATCTTTTGAAATATACCAGAAATAACACAAAAATAATCTCATGCTATGGGATGGAATTAGCACAGCTTATTTGGAAACATTAAAAAATAATAATTAGCAGCATGCCCTCCATATAATAAATGTAGGCGTCTCTAAATGTGAAAGATTCTTATTAAGCTCTGCATAAATCCTGCTTTATTTTTGGTAGAAATTGCAATTAACATTTATTAGCATGAATTTTCCAATTATAAGTCATGCTTCATTGTCTTCACCAGATGCACAACAGAATAAAAATGCATGAAAGGACTTGAATTCATACCCACAGGGTAACGCAGGTAGCTATGGCAAAGTTACGAAGCAAGCAGATGCAAAACTGTTGCATGACAGTTAACCCACTTCCAGATGTTCATAACACACATTCTATACATAATGTATACTGCGAACATTGAAAAGTTAGAAAATATTTTTAAATAATAAAAAATCGATACTCATTAGTTTGTTAAATATTCTAAGATCAATCAAGGAGAGTACATGATATCACATTACAATACACAGGCTAACAACTTGTTATTTTTAGCTAGAATTTTCAGCATAGATCATTTGAGAAATACTATTTATTTTCACAAATACTTAATGTAGTGTTAGGCCCCAGATGGTTCTCTGTCTAGTACCTTTCAATACACAATGGTAGGCACAGCTAAACTATCCCAGCCTCAGTGCTTCAAGGCTACTTATTTTGTTCTCAGTATCTATAACATTTTAGTAGCTAAGTAAACATTATTTGAACTAATGAGTCAGGATCATCATAACCATAAACATGTAACCTTTTAGTTTTTGGCTAGCTTTTTCAAAGTAGAAAATTTTGTTTTGATAGGACTATTTTAAAGTAATTTTTTCACCCACATGTTTGTTTACTCAAAATTAAAAGTAACTATTTGAAAAGCACATGATGCTATTTTGGTTTGATAAAAGAATATGGCTATTACCAATAGTTAAATGACTTCTAAAAGTTTGACCTAAGATGTTCCCTAGCCATGTCTATTGAGTAGGCAATAAATATACTTCCTTATAAAAAGAGAAATAAAATAATTACAAATTAAAATATATCAGGGGTCTTTTACATTTTTTGGCCAAAAACGCAAATAAAGTTTATATCATGTGAATGTATATATGCATATGTATATACATGCATGAGAAAACGTTTTCTGAAATGATACTTACCCTGATATTTTCTATTCTATTATGTTCTATTTCACTTTTTTAAAATGATGGGTGTAAACCACTAAATCAATTTAACTACCAAGTAATGCACTGCAATCAACATTTTGCAAAAGCACTGCATTATAAAATTCCCCTCTTTATAGACAGCAACCTGAAAGCATAACTTTTAATATCAAATTAACTTAATACATTTATTTATGCACTTATAAATCATTATATCCTAAACCAGAAGGTGGTCTCTTTAACAATATTTATTTATATGTGAATAATCTCTTTAGGTAGGGATGTAGAATGATGACGCAAAGAAGAGACTTTATCTTTTCTTAAACTTGGATGGGGACAAATATAGAAATTAATACTTTTAATAAAATGACAGGAATTCATCTGAGGGACAGAAGTAGAGCCAGGTAGTGCCAAGGAGGTAGTAATTAGTTACTGCTCCAGGTAAGATATCAGGAAACACTTTCGAAATAAGGCAACTTTAGATGAGTTTTGAAGGATGGAAAGGACTTCAACATGGAGAGAGCAAGAGTAGAAATGAAGAAAACAGGTAGACTAGAGGCACTGACTAGGTCTTAGAGGTAGAAACATTACCAGGGACCAACAGGTAGACTGCTTTGGCTGGAGGGTAAGGCGAATGGTAATGGAAGTGGCTGGAATTGTTAGTAGAGGACAAAAGTACAGTGCTTTGGCTTGAGCAGGTCATGACTGGAAGACCCTGAGGAGTCTTAACAAGGACAGTGTGTGTCCATTTTGGGTTTTTGATGGTTCTATCAAGTAGCAGTACAGCGCATGGACTTAAGAGGGGCGTCTGCAGTACAGACAGCTATGGCGAGATTAAAGTATGATTGCAAAGACTGAACAAAAGTCATGCTAATAAAAACACTGCATTGTTGTTTTATAGACAAATCATATTATATACAAATAGAAGAAAAATAGTTCTTAAATTATAATGTAAATCTAACAGAATATATGATCTAATTTATTAAAATACATTTCTCAAATATATCAATTGCTTAAAGTGAAAGTTTTATAGTTACTAAAGTTGAACTTTTAACATTTTCAATTTAAGTTTCTCAGGCTCTAGGCACATAAGGGTATTAAATAAATGAAACTTTAAAAAGAACTGTCACTGACTTTATTAAGTAATCTTCTAATAAAACACAATAACAAAATCAAAAGTCATTATGTTTATTATCTGGTCTGAAAATTCGGCTTTGTATAATTAAAGTTATCTTACACTGGAGCAGTCAACAAGAGAGTCTTATACTTCTTAAGGCTTATTTTTGAGCCATTAAATAAGCGGAGACTCGGTTTACTGACGTACTCACTCCCGACTGAGTTAGTTATTGAATGATAACTAGTGCGTGAAAAGAAATAATAGTGCACTGTACCTCTGCACATCTTCAAAGCCATACATGTAGTAGATTAAAATAAACAACCCCAATTGGAATTTTCTCTCTACACAGCACCTGCATAGCACCTTCTATCAAAGAAAAAACCTAAATGATATTGAATGGACATCTTGGCAATTAATTACCACAGAAATGTATTTAAACAGTCACAGAATATTTTTCTAAAGGTTGCAACAATTCCAATCTTAAGGTATAAAAACTAAAAACATAGTCTAGAAATGTTCTTTTCTTCATTTGTATCTCCCATCAGGGGTTTACCATTCTATTCTAGAATTTCATCCCCTTCAATTAAAAAAAAAACCAAAACAGTATTTTTTTACCCTATATATTCCATTTACTTTTCATTTCTCATTTTTAAAAATAAGTGCAAAACAGATACAAATAGTTTAACTGCCTAGTTTCTTCTCTCAAAAGAAATTTATTGTCATAATAAAAAATGATTTTCTCTTGTGTCATGTTAAGGTTACAGAACAACATAACATAAATTTCCAAATACCAAGAAGTGGCTCATGAGTATAATATATGTCACATTTAAATCAACAAGTATTTTATTACATAATCTGTAAAAGAAAGGTGATTAGGATTATATTTTATTAAAAACACTGATACTGAGTAGGTATTTTGGGACCATTATGAAAAACTGTAGCAATTATTACTATAGCTTAACTATAAACTGAAGAAATAAATAGCGACTTTCTTCAGAAGACTAAATTATTTGTATTTTTATAGCAACATTATGAAGTCATCTATGAAAATTAGTAATCCTTCAGCATTTTGCATCTATTTATTTTTACATGGAAAAAAAAGGATTCCTACACTTACTCTCTCCAATCTGCTAGTGATGTATGTAGTTACCTATTATTGCAGTAAGTATCAACATCAGGAAAAAAACTTTTTTCATGCATTATAGTTATTTACTTAATTGACTTATATATGACTTACCCATAATTGAAAACCATCAACTCATGCATAGAGTACACATTGTTCAAATGTTAAAAAAGAAACTTTACCTGCTCTTAAATGTCCAACTACATCTGCAAGGCTACCCTTCTTTACTTTGGTGATGAAGGCACCAAGGCGTCCTAGGTCAGTCATTTTTCCTCCAACAACCTGGATAATCATAAATTTGTAAGTGCCCAAGACTGAAACATAAGTTTATTAGTTTGAGGAATTAATCACAGTCTTTTAAGATGCATTTAGAATTGAGTGTGGGGACATTAATGAAGTGAAATACATTTTTGATTAAAGGAGCTGGCAGTATAGTTTTGAGAAGAAAACAACATTACACATTAAAGATGATCATGTATCCCTAAGTAAGCTTATGTACTGATTACTTACATTGACCTAACAATGCCAAGGCGCCATGAATAATGTACAACTTTAGAAGACAAATGCTGGATCTTCCTTACTTACCATCAAACAGGAAGTGTTTGACACTGGTTACATTAGGGTTCATTTTTCTTTATCCTCTCAATTCATGTCCACCATTTGAGTTTGTATTTCTAAGTGCAAATAATGCCCCACTGTCACATCAGATCTTGATCTCTTTTGTATATTTTTAGTGGAATGTAGGTCTAAGACATAAAGACTGGGAATTCAAACCAGCAACAGGCCACTTTGGGGAAGCAATTTACCATGGTCAAAGAGTAATAGCCCAAATTCACCTCCGCCACAGACCATCTGAGTGAGTTCCTCTCTGTGATACACATGTGCTTCAATCTAACTCTCAAAGTCTGAGCTACATTACTGAGTATTTAACACTCTCACCTGGCTTTTCCACAGTAACTGAAATTAAAAACATCTGAAAGTTTCTCAGTTTCACTTTTCCAAAGTAGGGGCTACGATATGTATAATTGTGCGGTCAAAGGTTGAGATGGATCCACAGTTCTTAGGGACGTGCCCACTAGTGGAGGTGATCAGAGTGGTTTCAGAACAAGAGAAATTAATGATAATAATAAATAAGGTGATACTATTAAGTATATTAACTTAAAATTTTGGTAGATTAATAGTCAATGGTTTGGAAGGGGTTAAACTATCACACAAATGTCATAAAGTTTCTTGGTAAATAATTTCAAAGCCACATCTTGGAATGTTTAAGCTTTCAAAAGCAAATAAAACCAGGTGATTTAACACACATGCACACACATAACAAAACAAAACATACATTTTTTCTGCAAAAAAATATCTTTTATAATTTATTAGTTTTTCATTATATCTGTTAAAAGTCAATTAATGTTTTAAAAGTACATTTTACTTTTTGAGTATTACCACCAATTCTATTGCACTTAAAAAATACCTTTATTGATGTTTTATGTTGCTTGTCAAGATATAATAAAACTATGCAGTCCACATTGTCTATCTTTACTACCATTCATTAAAACCTTTTTGATATAAAAATTGTCCGTGAACTTTATATTCAGAGAAATATTCTTTAGTTTTCCAATATTGTATTGCAGTTTCCTACATAATATTATGTCATATGAATAAAGTATTTTTAAAACATTAACCTAGATAAAATATTAAATCTACCATAGGAGAAAATATTTAAAAATCATTGTCAGAAACTTTGTTGAATCTACTACACTGTAATTCACCCTTTGAGAAACAATTTGAAACAGCATACTCACTTTCAGACCCAGTAATGCACCTGATTCTTTGGGCATGGTTGTTCTCTTGTTAAGGATAACACGTCCAATCAATCGGTCCCCCTCTTTAGATGGCTGCCACGTTACAGGATGCTATTCAAACATGCATAAAGTGAAAGAAAAGTTGTTTCTTTCCTATAGACACATAGTTATTGGTCGTCACACGATGTGATTTCCTCAGTTAAAAGACACTGTAGAAGAAATTCTTGATTCTGGTGGGTTCTATCCTTAGATTATAACAATTTTCATTTATAGCTCTATTTTATTTGCAGTAGACACTTACGTTAAATAGTTCTAAAGGTAGCCAATAACTATGTACATCTCTAAAAAGAGTTCTGAAATAAGTTTAATTGAAATTTTAAAATATATCTGCTTATATAAGAAAACTGATTCTGTATTCTGAGTTGTTAATGTTGATATCGTTAACCAAATAATATTTAATTTCTATTTAGCCATTATTTAATAATTGCTTTATATTTAAAATTTGTTATAATTATTCAGTGATGACTTTTTTATTCAAAACTGTTCTGTCTTAAATGAAATCAATATTTGCTCTCATAATACATATAATGGAGCAGATAAGATTACTATCACATATCAGAGAAAGGACAATAAACAGCACACATTACCCCTAAATTCCAAACTCTGACTTCCCAGAAAGCTTACCGAACTAATCGGTGATGTTTCCCGGCTATGCCACGTGGCAGGATCCAACCAGTAATAATCCAAGTCACCTGCACAATAGGAAAAAAAACAAAATTGTAACTAATGTTTTAAAGCAGAGAATGCTTTAATCATTTTAGGTATGACTTCTTCGATCTACAAAGGATTATGAATCCTTTGAGTGTGCATGTACCAGAATGACACACACCTGCATTGCAGAGGCTATGAGTTGAATTCTTGGAATGAATGCCTGTTACAAATGCACTTTATGCTACAGGAGAGTTTCCTTTTACTGTCCTCAGAAGGCTAGAAACACACGTAGGGCATAACACCACCCATACCAAGCCACGGGCTGCCATCTAGTTATGTTGGCTAACCTGCCATTCACCAGACTGAGGTAAATATTAAAATTCAGTGTCTCCCCTTCTACTATTCTGAGCAATATTGTATCTTTCAAAATTATTCCCTGGCCTCTATCCTCTTCCCTCATTACCTGAAAAGCAGGACAAATACTTTTAGGACATGTTACTGAGTAGTTAAATATCAAGAACAACTTTTAGCAAAGGGGTACATACAAATGACAGAGTATTCAATTTTACTAAAGCCATAAAAAAGACTTTTACAATCCTAACTTTGTAAACATGAACTTATGAACCTTTAATTTGCATTTTTTGGCTTAAAAACATAATGCTGAAGAAAGCCCCTGTGAAAAAATTAAAAAGTTAATGGAAAGCATCACCACTTTCAATATTTGCATAGAAAGGACAGAGTGGGCAACCCAAATAAGAAAAATGACCTTTACATTTTAAATATCAGATTAAGCCAATTAAAATTTTTCTCCCTGTGGATCTTGAAAGAGAAAAATATTGAAAGAGAGAGAGTTAAGCATGCCAGCTAACAATGAGATGGCTAGCTGACTACTGGTGAAGTGCCTTTGGCAGATATCTGTGAAGGTCCTAAGTAAAAACTTTTTGTGAGACAACAGGCGTGGCAGATATAGGCACTATCAAAGAAATGTAACAGAAAATAAATGTTTCGAGTATTCAGGCATAAAACTCCAAATGCTTCAATTTCTTAGTGGCTGCTCCCCTTCCTTTTTATATAATATCTTAAAAAGGTTAATGGACAATGTTATACATACCACAAAAATGCAAAAATGTTCCTCAAATACGTCATGCAGATAAAAGGAATACATTCTATAAAGGAGTGAATATTAAAAAATGCATTAGCAGAAACCATATTGTTAAAATTTATTCCATATAGAGTCTCTATCCCTCTCAAAATCATACAGCTTAAAAGGTATATATGACTTGGTGTCAATAATTATAGATTTTTAATCTTCTACTGCACCACCTTGATTAATAAAATGTAAGAAACTTTGTAAAAGGAAAGTTTTTTCCTCCTTTATTTTTATTGTTTGTAAAATTCATATGTTTATTTTTAAAGTTGCAGTATCTTTAGTATCATGATACTAAACTTTTTTCTTTTGAAAGAAAAAAGCATTTATAACAGTAAAATTAAAATTGACTACAAATGTCAGTCAAAAGATTATTTTCATTTCATAAAGCTTTCTCCCTGAAATTTCATATACCTATTAATAAGGTCTAATGACTTCTAAAGGGCCGCTTAATTTTAAAATAGTTTGACAGAGATAAAAGCACAGAATTAAAATCAGTAATTAATTTGAAAGCTGCTCTCAGAAGTCTTTGAGGTTTAAAAATATGATGACAAGCCATCGTATTTTACAGACTTCAAGAAAACAAAGTTTGTTGTATGCTTCAATTAACTGACTTAGATCTTAACACCTGAACACTTTGGGATCCTTCTCTGGTTTATGGCCCAATTTCTCATACGGTGGTTCCACCCTGTGTTTTCACTCAACTTGCTTTAAGTAAACCTAAATAAATATATCTCACGAATGTCTGCTTATATGTAAAGAACCAAAAAATGATGCTTCTGGTGAATTTTGGTGATGATACCGAGCAGAGTTTATGATGAAACACTGCCTTCAAACAATGTTACTCTATCATCTATAAGCTTTGTAAGATAATGACCTTAAATGGATAATTTAATTGCATTGGTTTGAGATGGGACACATTTAGTTTGCCAGGTGATTTCCGTGTGCACCCAGCAATAACTCTTACCTACCTTATCCTGGCAGCAGTAATACAGATGCCAGAGATTTTGTAGCTTAAAAATAATTTTTCCCCGATTTTGGTCATACACAGTATTGTAGGTATCTACTGAAAATAGCCAATCAATATAAAAATGCATTCAATATTTTAACATACATTAATATTTTATGTATTTTATTACAAAATTATACTTCCTTCACATTCTGAACAGATTCTAAAAGTTTTTTATCATTATTTTTCATTATCACCCATTAAAATATGAAATTTTTGTTTAACGACAAAAAATAGCCCTGACCAGTGTAGCTCAGTGAATTGAGCATGGTCCTGCAAACCAAAAGGTCACCGGTTCGATTCCTAGTCAGGGCACATGCCTGGGTTATGGGCTAGGTCCCTGCTTTGGGGAGTGTGAGAGGCAAATGACTGATGTTTCACTCCCTTTCTTTCTCCCTTCCTTCCCCTGTCTTTAAAAACAAGTAAATAAAATCTTTTAAAAACAAATAAATCCTAAAATCCAAATTTGTAGTTTTTGATTATATTTATTTTTTCTTTCTGTATAATTACTAACTTTTAAGATACTATTTACTTTTTAAGTACTCTAATTTGTCTTTATAAGTCACATTTCTTTATTATTAATGGAATAAGCAATACTCAATAAAACTTCCTCTAAGTACTCTAATTTGTCTTTGTAAATCACATCTCTCTATTATTAATGGAATAAGCAATACGCAATAAAACTTCCTCCTAAAATATTCAGACTCTAGTATTTCATTAATATAAAATATTTTCTTTGATTATTTTTCTAATACTTGATTAAAGGTATTGATTTCAAGTAGCATGACTACCAAATGATAAATTCACAGTATTTGCTTGCAGAATTAATACAAAAGCATTAATGGTTCTAATATTAAATATAACTATAAAGGAGTAAATTTACTATTATTATGAACTTAGATCCAGGAAATATTGAGTCTACTGAAATGGCTCAAGTTCATAAATAGCCAAGTTCAATGACGTGTTATGTTTTTAACTATTATTTTTGAGCGGACTTTAAAAATACCTTTATCCAATCCCTTGTGAAAAAATAGGTTAAACAAAATATAAGCATACAACTTTCATTTCACAAATAAAAGTAGGTTCCAAGACATGTGAGCCTTCTGTAATGAGAGCTAGCTGTTCCTCTACCCAGGTCTGTATGACTAGAGTGAGTAACAACGGACAGGTACGCATCTCTACGATTTCAAATTTCATATCCTGTGACGGCGAATGTCAAGGCACAATGGATTCCAGGAAGATCAAAGTTAACTGAACAAAGTACATTCTAAATAACATAGACATACGATTGAGTGTATATGGGTACATGAAATCTGTAAGTAGGAAACCATAACTCTAATTTCATATATTACATATGTATTTAACAATTTCCCTAACAATTACATTTAACCAAGTAGAATGTTCATCTAGTGTTCAGATAGAAAAAAAAAGCTTATGTACAATGAAGTCTTGCAGAATTAGAAAATCTGGAATTCTTCTTTATCCCCAGTAGAAACATACAGCGTATTTTTAAAAAATTATAATGAATGGTGATTAAAGATGGGACTCAAAATGACTACAAGTTTGAGTCATGGTAACGTTCCACAATTCCAAATACAAATCTTAATTGTGCTACTTTTCATCTCAAAAATATATATATAAATTGTTATTCCTATATAATACAGATTGTTGCCATTCAAAAAAATTTATAAAATTCATAGACAAAAAAATCAGAAGAATCACCCTTCTCAGAGATTTCCTATACCTCTTAAAACATTTTCCTCTTTTATTTTTGTTTATGCTCCACAGCAGAATGTGTTGATGCTAAATAAAATTAAATAAATACCAATCTACTTTATTATAGTACATCACATAGACAAACTAAAACACTGAGCCAAATGCATATTTACTATGTTTCACGCAGTGCATACACAAAAAAACTAACTCAGTTCTGAGAATGGGATTTTCAAAATTTCACCTAAATTAAATGTGCAGTCAGGGATAAGAAACAGTATTATTTAATAGGACTTGCTTTCTAGGCAATAAAATAAAATGGGAAGATGTACTTGTTAAAATTAATCATTAATCATGTAATCTGCAAAATGTAGAGGCTCCAAATAAATACGACTATGTATACTGATTCAAAATCACAAATAAATTACTCTCAGACTAAGTCCCTAGTATAGTGAAAATGTTGGTCCTCAAATACATTTTAGAGGCTTCATTCAAAATCCACAACAATGTTAACTCCACAATTTGATGGTAAATGCTCCATAATTAAGTAACAGAGAATTGAGTCCCGTGAGTGCAAGGCCTGGGGCAAGGCTAGAGGCATCTCCAAGCCATTGGTCTTCAGCAAGAACCTCTTCAATACTTCTAAAGTGCCTTAAAATCCAATTTTCTGGTTTGGGCTCGGGACACATACACACATATAGCGTCTTTCCTTGGAAGAACATTACATTATCACCAGCCTTTAGGAATTCATTAGAGCAACAGTTCTCTAAATGCATGTTAGAAATTTCACTTTCAAAATTCCTCTTTGTTCACAATGTGCTCTGTTTTTACCACAGAACAAACAATATTGCACCCTCTCTTTCTCTCTCTCTTCGGTGTATAAATTTGATGGTTCAAGTAAATGCAGCAAGTGTTATTTATTAAGTTAATGGGATGTCAAAGGTGTTTGTATTCAGAAATTATTTATGCTGAATTGAACTGCTAGAGTTGAACTACTTCTAGAGAGAGATTAAATGTTTGCTGGAGGGCCTGGAATGCCATCTCTATGTTCGATAATTTGGGAGCACAGAAAAGATGGCTAAGTAACTTATCTACAAAAGAATTTCATTACCATTTAGTAGAGGTGGTACTTTTATGCTTACAAATTGTATTGTTTAGTGAAGTTGAGAACTAGTTTTGGAATGCCAACCCTACTGCCACAGAATTCTACAAAGTAGCTGTATGGACCTCAGAATCAACCTTTCCCGCTGAGTTCTGGGCTCCATTATTAAGATAAGGCTTCAACCTTGGAGATAATAACTTCTTATAGTATTCCATTGTTCTTTCAAGGGTAAAATGAGATAATGGTCATAAAACTGCTTTTTCAACTATATAAAGCATGACAGAAATATATAATTAAAATGTATTCCCAATAATAATACTGATTAGCACTTCTGTCCATTCTAATGCCATGTAAAAATTAAGTAAAGATACTTTTTTCTGTCCCACAGATTACTTATCTGAAACCTTAAATAATCAGAGAACCATGCTGTATTTTAATTTCTCTATTAACATTATCATATCTTATCTGATATTTATATTTATGTGGTTTTTTTATAAAACATAAAAACCTGCTATTCTGTAAAAAAGAGCATTGTATTAGAAGTTGGGAGACTTGTGACTCTAATTCTAAGTCTGTTATATTAGGTACATTACCTTGATATCAGCCTTTCATTACTATAAACCATATCCTCCTCTAAATGGGGATAATACCATGTACTCACAAAAGTTTTATGAGGATTAAATGAGATATGCCATATTTGTAACTATAAAAAACTTTAGAAATAGGTTTTCTTGTGTAATACGTAATTGAGATTACAAATATAAAATCACTGTGTTAGGGATCCTATTTATAGTTAAATAGCTATCATAATAGCATAGTTGAAATCAGTAATCTCTGCAAAATATGTATGCTTTGAAATGGGCTTAGAAAAATCTTAAAAGTCATTTCAGTTATAAAAATTATTAATTGGCTGGTATAAACCAGATGCTCAAGTGTTCAGAATAAATGAATATTTTTAAATTCCAATTGTTAAATGATGAGGAAAAAATAACAGATATAGAAAGAGTAATATAAATCTTCCTGTTGAATCCCGCTAAGTCAATGGAAGTCTAAGGGGATTAAGAATACTGTAGTCAAGCAATCAATACTAAAACAATCTTAGGAGTTAACATTAGATTAACTCCTAACCAAAAGTATCTGGGCTGTGAATTAATCTGATAAACTAGCACAGTGTATCCCAGTATATCCTAAATCTAAATATAAGCACTTTGTCACTTTTTATAATATTTTTGTTGGAGAACAAAATATTTGTGTTGTATAAACTAAATCCTTCATACTGAATTTCTCCAAGATATGAAATGAATAGGTTATTTTATCCCTTTATATATTTTTTCTGATGACTCAGGATACCCCTGAAAGCCTTTTCTTGAAACCAGCTTGTTTTATAACTTAAAAGTTATTTGGTATAGGCATTACTTATGGAATATATTTTAATACTGATATTCTAATGGATTATAAACATCCTAACTTCCTCATGTTTCCTTTTTTCAGTTATATTCCTAACAAAATAATTGAAATAATAACAAGACTGATGGTCTTAAAAAATAACAACTCTAAGTTTAATATGTAATAGGGTAACGACTATAAGTTTAATATGTAATAGGGTCACCCTGGATGATGGGGCTGTGGAAAAGCACAGAAAACTTTGTGAGCTTACTTTAAATAGGCTAAAACACATTGAAAAATAAAAGGCTATTTGAGATGATAAGCATTCGTCACCAGTTTAATTTTTCCTGGGTTTGAAAATTTCATGATTGAGATCGTTGAGACTACATGAGGTTTTAGGGCTCAGAAACACCCCCAAAACGCTGTGCTGCTCAGTGTCCTCTTTCTTCTTTACCTCTGTGCTGACCTGATGCTATCGCACCCAGAAGAGGCTGATAAATGAAAAGTTCCTGAAAGTTTTAAACAACAAAAACTGAACACACACACAGAACACACACACACACCCCTTTGTGCCTTAGAATAATAAAATGAGGGTATTCAAGTTCATCAGGAAATCTAGATCAGCCTATATTTATCACTTGTATTAAATGATAATAAAATGTATCTGGAAAAAAGTCTAAAGTGATTGACAGGGCAAAAAGATTTCCACAAATAATAATTTAGAGAGGAATAAATGTCATGTATAAATATGGTTTGAGGCCTAATGACTGAAAAACTCCTTCCCTAGAGTATAAATACAAAATAATAAAGTACCCTGAATAGCAAATCACAAAATTAACAATGTTAGGGAAACTTCTTTCTTTCTTCTAACACAACGACTCTTCATAAATAAGAATTTGGGAAGTGCTGCACACGAGAGGGAAAAATTTTACTGCAACTTTCCAACTGACCAGGCTTCCACATTGACACTGAGTATTCCATTCACGTGGGAGAACAGGTTGTCACGTGCAAAGCCTCGGAATAACCAGCCAGGAAACCCTGTGGAAAAAATCGGGGTTTACTTGTTTTCATTGTTTGGG
Organism: Mormoops blainvillei; assembly: GCA_004026545.1. Taxonomy (NCBI): domain Eukaryota; kingdom Metazoa; phylum Chordata; class Mammalia; order Chiroptera; family Mormoopidae; genus Mormoops; species Mormoops blainvillei. Next base: position 200,432 of record PVJD01001757.1, read on the forward strand.
GACTGGATGTTAACCACAGGTTTAAAAAATTGTAGTGCTGGGCAAGTTCACAGCACATATTTTAAGAAAGCACTCTAGATGTAAATATCTTTGATAAAGGAAAATGTTAGTTTTTATACAGATCTCACACCCAGCAAAACGCTAGCAAAATAATATTAATTTGCAATAATAATTTTAAATGTCAAATCAATTCCTACCCGCCTCTACATCCAAAGACTTAAAAATGGAAAATATGGAGATCAATATATTATCATGGTTTTGGAGATATAGATAATAAGAATAATAGTCAAATGATGATAAAGATGAATTTAAGGGTATATAGAACAAAATGGAAGTAATTATAAAGGATTGATACTGCTTATACTTTAAAAATATATGATTAAGCTATAAAATAGTAGAAAACAAATTTATTCTAGCTAACATTTTTGGTAATATAAATAGATGTTTTAAAACCGGAGCTCCACCAAAGCAAGTTATTGTAAATGTTATTTTTCTTTCTTTTTTGTCTTGTTTTCTGTTTGTTTGTCTTTGTTTTAATTTCCTCTATGCAAACAAATAATTTATAGACATATAAAAGGACTTTTTAAATTGGAAATTCCTTGACTGGCAGTGGGAAATCACTAGGCATAGAAATTTGAAGAAGATTTTATGCCTCAACATTGTTCTACAGAAAAACTCTAAGTATCTATATTCGTAAACCTCAAAAATAGAACCGTAAGAAACTAGGTTGCAAAACACTGCAAGGTCACTGGTCGAAACCTCTGCTGCAGTGCAAAAGAGCTCAAGCTGCGGAGGAGCATGTCCCTTTAAATGCGCTCCAGCGCCATGTGATGGAAGGTAATTCAAGGGAAAGCACAAAGCGATGGAGGGAGAAAAGTAACATTCACAAATGCAAATGGTAGCACATAAACTCTTTATTATAAAGCAAACTAAGTTAAGGTTGGTCAAAGGTTAACTAACTGACTCAAGACTTCCCTTCCAGAGTTCCTAAATATTTAAGGTTTGGATTAATCACAGTCTAAAATAATCTTTCCATTATAATGATTTCAAAATATCCTCATCTTAAGTTTTCATAACAAAACCTATCACTTAAAAAAAAAAAATCAGGAAGTCTCACTGGCCTAGACTTAAAATGCTCAACATGTTTTCTTGGCCTGGCCACAGGTGCTCTATGAAGAATGGGGTGACCCTCCGCTCAGAAATGCAAGGCGACCCTAGTGTGCAGCGTGTCTGGCTGATTAAATCAGTGGCTCTGGACTTACCGAGCTGTACTGCACTACTCCCAAGTCACTTCAGAGACTATATCTTTTTTAATACAATGTACCTCAATATTTTTGAAATATATAACTTAAAGCAATAATATCTAGACAGGTCTTTGTGACAGACTGCAGTAAGTCAATTATTATAAAATCTAACTCTGAATTAATCCAGACCATCAGACAACCATGCACCTGTACTTACACTGTATTTCCACAAAGTCTCTTTCCCCCCATTTCTCCCACGATTCCTTTTATATACTTCCCTATAACACGGCACTACACATATGTATCCCGGCACTGATGTGCCCATATATGGATCGTGCAGATGCTGCTATCTTCTCTGCGAAACTGCAAAGAAGGAACTTCTTTCTGGTGTCAATATCAGGAAAAATTCATGTGTACTTAACTGGTTGTTATTTTGTTATGGAAGCTGTAAATTTTGTAACTGATGGAATTCTTCTCAAAACTCAGGTGCAAGCATTTTTTGGTTAAATCTGCAACCAAATTTTCCACTTTTATTCTTTGTATAATACATAATTTATGTATTATACAAAATTTTTAATCCATTTTTAACTTATTTCAAGTGGCTGTATTTTTACATTTGGTAGTTAGCTTAAGCTTCTTTTGCAGATTTTAAAGTGGGACTTAAAATAAAATTAAATATTTATACACAAAACATAATTAAATATATTTATTATAATGCCTTTCATTAAAATATAGATTTTTCTATTCGTCAGTCTCAAATATCTTTGATACAATGGGAAACAACTTGAAATGCAATGGATGTACAGGTATTAGCTTATCTATAGCTTAAACAATAGAATACAGTAAACAGCAGAATTCAATAAAGAGCAAATTATCTTAGCCTATTTGTGAATCTTGCCAAAGAATGGAAAGCAAGTGGAAAAGGGTTGTTATCTAGCAAAAACCATTGCAAATCTGAGCTCCTATACTTTATTCCTTCAAAAACCCAGCAGGCTTCACTCATGATTTTACAGCAGCAATCATAAGAGTTTGTCTGTTATTGACCCCCCAGGACCAGTGAAGATGCGCATCACTAAACGGCAAAGGGACTGGTAAAGATAAGCACACTGAGGCAGTAAGAATCCACAAGGGAGAGCAAAGGGAAAGTAAAAACAAAACAATCAATCAAACAAACAGGTTAGGGGTCTGTCTGCCCTTAAAGCTGTGATATTGTGAGCAGCTTATAACTGTACGTTTACAGGCAACATAATAACTGATATTAAAACAACAGTCATTTGGCAACATAACTTTTATGAAACATGAACTTTTATGACAGTAGGATGAAATCTCTTTTACAGGCTTTCCGGTTAAAAACAAATAAAAAGAGTAATGTACAATTCTGATGAGAAAGATTTTAATTAAAATAATGTAAATGAAATCAATAACGCCAAGCTGGCTGGCAAATATTTAGCATATTAAAAAACTCAGCTATCCAGAATGAGGGTTTTGAAGCTAAATTTTTATAATTCAAAAGTAAATCATTACTCATTAATGCCACAAAAAGAAACATGTAGAAACTGTTCATCAAATACTGCTTTAGATTTATGGTGTATTAAAATTAAGGATTCAATGCACTATAAGTATTAATTATTATTTTCTCCTTTTGAATATTCTATTTTTTAATTTTTGTAATAGTACCAAAAATGGGAAATAGAGGGTTAATTGTTCTTTGCACACTGTCCTATACACTGAGTGGTTAAATTGTCTTCTAAAAATAATTAACCAAAGTTAATGTTTCTTAAGTAAGAGCAAAAGCAAAGTGAATAAAATGATCATTTCTAAGTTAAGTATTGCATATATTTATGTATAATTATTTATGATTATGTAAGTGAATTAAATTGTGAAACTAAGATATTTGGTGAAGAATTGAAATTGAATATTGTTAGCACTGGTGCCTAAAATTTTTACTAAGATTAAAACTAAAATTTGAAATTATTCTTTGAACAATTTGTGAAAAAATTAAATTCAATGTTATTTCAATAATGTTAAGAATAATAATATTTCCTGTGCTCTCTAATGTATATTTTATAAATCCTTAACAAACCTTTCTAATTAAGATATAGACTGATATCACAGAGACAGTAAATATCGTTACTTTTTCCCAATAAATTTAAGATTGACAGAATAATGTCAATGATCTTAACAATATAAGATCATATATTGTACAATATATGGTACCATATATTGGTTTCTATATAAACCAACCCACAATTTAGCTAAAATGGCTTACTGACCACAGCAAGAATGATCTGGAGAAATGGATGCACCTGTGAGAAATATCAAATTATGACAGTGATTATAGTCATTCCGACATTAAGAAAATGTCATAGTTTACTTTAACCTTTCCCAAAATATAAAGACATATGTATTTTACTTGAAATCAAATTAAAGGCTTATCTCCATTTTACTTTATGTTTTTTTCCTGCCTGCCAAATTTTATTTATTTATTTTTAATTTTTCTTAAATTTTTATTAAGTACATTTTACTGATTATGCTGTTACAGTTGTCCCATATTCCCCTTTGCCTCCCTCTGTGCAGGAACCCCCATTCCCTCCAGCATTACCCCCCTTAGTTCATGTCCATGGGTTGTACACATGAGTTTTTGGGCTTCTCCATTTCCAATACCATTCTTAACATCCCTCTGTCTATTTTGTACCTACCAATTATATCTCTTATTCCCTGTATCTTTTCCCCCATTCTCCCCTGCTCCCCGCTGATAACCCTCCATGTGATCTCCATTTCTGTGATTCTGTTCCTGTTCTATTGTTTGCTTAGTTTGTTTTTGTTTTTTTAGATTCCATTGTTGATTAAAATGAAAAAGTTAATTAATAGCATATCCTAAACTCAATCTAATTTTCTTCCTATCTGACAAAACTATAAATAGCATTTACTTTTAGGTACAAAATGCTTATTATTCATGTTTGAAATATATCTTTAAAGAACCTGGATTAAAATAATTGTTGCAACTATATACTGTTGCAACTATATTTGAAAAATACTAATTTTTCAAATGAAAAACTCTATATTACTATAGCCTGGCAATTTTTTTTTACTGTCGAAAGGGATAAAAACCTCAAAAGGAGACATCTTGCTAGCTTTTATAATTTTACTTATCAAGAATTTTTATAATTTTATTTGTTTTTCTAAGTGATGCACTAATAATTCTGATGACAAAAGTAACACACACACCCCCACACACACACCAGATCTTTAAGTCTACTATAATCTGTGTTTAATGTAATTATTATGGTATTATATTTTAGATCAAATCTCCAGATGTGCAGTTAGTTCACAGGCATGAAAACAGCACCCACTGCAATTTAGCTTTGTAAACCCAGCCAGAGCAAATGTGGAGACTACAGATAGCATGTTCACAGATTTCGGATAGCAAACTCAAAAGGGACAACTTCAAGTAAAAACTCCAAAAACAGATCCTTCTCCTCACTATAAACCTTGGGCTTCTCACGGATATTCTAAATGGCCTTTCAGATTAAACAGATATTTCGTGGGTTCTTATTTTGTGCTGTATTTGTCCATCACTCTTATGACTTCATTGAATAGTTCTGATGACTGTAAAATCTCATAGACGAACAAATATATATAAAGCCCTCTGTAACTAAATGACTGATCTAGAACAAGACTAGTATATGAAGTCAGGGAATCACAACATATTTGTCAAAGAAGCCTACTATCAGAGAAGAAAACAAAACAACAAAACTGGCCTGTCAAGGCCTTCTGCACAGAAACAAGCCCCAGCTAACCCTTGAGGTATGAGCGAAATAATATTGGCTTACATAAAGTACAGTCCCCTATTCATCTAAATGAAAGTCCTCTATGTTGTATGTGAATTTTCAGTCATCCCTAATCCCCTTACTTATATCTTTAATCATTTACTTATATTTTTGGAGAGTTAAGCTAGGGGCGAATATTTTCACTATAATGTGGAATAACATAGTCTGTGAAAATATCATATGGTAATTAAGTTTTTTTTTAAAGCAAGTGCATTTTGAAGCAGGTCTTGGGTTTATTCATTATTCATAGGAGAAAAATGACTTACCTTCACGTAGGCAAGACTTTTTCTACCACTGAATGTCAAGTAATTTGTTTTTATAATCTTTAAGGCATGGTTATAACCCAGGTTATGTGACCCCTGTTATACGGTCCATTGATTTAAGAGATCCATATACTAGTTAGAATTGTATTGTAAAATTTTGTTTGCCTAAGTGTTTTTCTGCAGAGAGCCCGTTGCTTCCTTTATTTCTCTGAAGGTCTCATAATCTCTGTCAAAATTAAGAACAAATGGTTAAAGAGTCCAGATGGAGGGGTGATTGAGACCGGGACATGGTTGCATTGCTTTGGTGTTTTACCTATAGCTCCCATGATTATCCTCTCTGGCAGGTCCTCAGCCTCAGCGATATGCTTTCATTAAGACCCCTATTTAAGCTAGACACTTAGGAAATCAAGAAACCATGCTCAGAGAAAATGAGTTTAGTGATTACATACAGAGGGCAAGGAAATTCACCTCAGAAAGCACTTTTTGCGAACTTTCAAGAGTCTAATTAATCATAGTTTTAAAAAGCCTATAATATCAATAAGCAAGAGAACTTACTATATATAGATAGGTTAATATGTCTTCCCTGATTAGTGCTTAAATAATTTCAAATATATTTACTATAAAGAAAAATATAGAAAAAATAATAATAAACTTCATACATTCTAAATAAATTATTAGACAATATAATCTGAAAATAAAACAAACTTCAAAGTGGATTAAAAAAAATTGTTCCAACTTCGATCTGCCAAAATTCAAGGGTTAAGTATTCTTTAGAGGAAAAATAAAAGTATTGCAAGGCTACCAGCTTCTTGTTACCAAAACAAAAAACAAACAAACAAAAAACAAAACAAAATCACCTTCAAAACCTATGAATAAGTCTAAAATATCTGACAGACATTATACTGTTAAAACTATGTTTGTCAGAACCCATCTATTACAATCAATATGGCCCCTTTTCTGGAGTTGGTTTTGAACTTCTTCAATATTTACAGTTTGCCAAAATGAGAATTTATCTTCCAGTACTTTAAAACTCATACAACTCATATAAAATCTCTTTGAAACAACGGATTTAAATTAAGTACACATTCAAATTTTTTTATTGCATTTCTGCAAAGAACTGACAAATTCATTATATGATTATGACAATTACCTTTTTAAAGACATAAGTTGGCCTACTTGAAGCAGGCTATATAAAAATCTAAACCCATTTGATTAACCTATACTGTACAGGCATGAAAATAAGTACTATAAAAGTATTCTTGATTATTAATATTATTATGAGATAATTACTAATTCTTTCATTGGTTTCTCTACTTTATAGTTTGACATGCTTATTCCTAATCTCTCTGGATTTAGAAAATTGGGAAAAACAGAAAGTATTTATTTCATTCATTAAAAATGCCTCTGAATTACCTGAGAAAATATAGGGAAGCACATATACTTCTTGTTCACCCAGATTAGTTTTGTCTTTGTTTGTCAAATGACTTCCATCATTTCTCTGACAGAACTCTTCGCAGGAACAGTCACAGGCAATGCTTCAAAAGGAAAACACCTCCTTCTCCTGAAGATCTTTCTAACTACGGGCTAATAACCAGCAGCACCGCATAAAATCAGAAAGTTGGAAGAGACTTGAGCAGACATTCTTCTGTATGACAGAGAATCAGTTTACTGATAAAGTCACTGCCCTCACACCTACATGTGTCGAGACTACTAATCAAACAAACTGGTCCCCTCGAGCTAGACAGAGAAATGGATCATTGTTTTCTTTCATTTCTCATGCGCATCTGTGCGGAAGCATGAACCATCACTGCCTCAGCCTTTTTCTCGTTATGATGAGTGTCTGCCATTGAAAAGACCCAGTAGGTATGACCATGAACACAAGATTCATAATGCTTATCAACTAGCAATGATTAGCTGTTCTGCAAGCACATGGCTCAACTGACAATAAAATACTTCTATTTTCCCAAAGATGATATTTAATTAATCTAGACTCGTGAATGCTCACTAGCATTTGATAGGCAGCAATCTGATGCAGACTTTTGCAAGTGGGAGGTTGATGGCTGCTTTTCTAATTGCCTCTGATCTTTTGGATTTTAAGGTTGCCCTCAGCAAAAAGTGAACCTCTTGAAAGTCATCCGCTGAGAAGAGCAGGCAGGCGCTTTCCCCAGCTGCCCTCAGCAGTGCAAGCTGCACCTGAGAGGGAGTGAGGGGGCGGCCAGGGGTGCTCATGTCCCTGGTGGGCTCTCAGAGCCCCAGCAGTCCTGCATCCAGCACCATCGGGCTGCAGCATAACACATGATGCCTCTTCCCCTCCCAAGTACAGTCTGAACGCAGGTGCCTTCAAGACACCTCAAACTAGCTCCATGTCTATTTGGCAAACCAGTTACAACAGTCAAGAGACTTGCTAGTTTAAATGAGCCATGATCTCCCATCTAAAAAGGGCCTGAACTGCTAAAATACTGCAAAGGGAAGAAAAAAAACAAAACTAAAAGACTTCTTTTTCTCTCCTTTAAGAAAACTGCATACCTTTAAAAATTGAATAGTAGTGCCTTTCTACACAGAAATGATCATCAGATGATCGAGCACCTGAAAAATGCCATGCCATTCCCACAGAGAATGAGAGTCTTTTTTCAAACTGGCAGAATGGAAACATGGGCCAGAAGGGGTTAGTCACTCTGTCACCCAAGGTCACATGCCCAACTCTGACCCAAAAGACTGTGTTTCCTTCTTTCTGTCTGGGCTCTGTCCTCCCCCTTTCTGAAGTTTTCCCTTTAATCCAAAGCTTAGCATTTCACAAAAACCCAGGCATTTCCACAATGTGCTCTAAAATAACTGTCAACTAGGAGAAAACAGGCCTTGGGAGCCTTCGTCTAAATACTTCAAAATAACAATCTATATGTAAGTTGATGTCTTTATATTTTTAAGAACCTTAAACTCTTAAAGTTTCTAATTTTAGTGAAATCAGTAAACAAGGAAAACAACTTTCTTTGATCACAGAAAGAAAACATATACTTCAGAATTGTGTGGATATATATATATACACACACATCTAAATAAGAGTTAAATACAATTGTAGACATTTTAATGTACACGTCAAATATTCATTTAAAACATAAAACATGAAAATAACTTCATATAATGCAAATAGATGCTCACCACTGTATTTGAAAATGATAATATATTTGTGTAACTTCCATGTTCAAAGTAAAATACTCCTCATTCTATACTGATAGAATCACTGAAGCATTTTAGTATCTTACTCTTTGGATAATTAAATAATATATTGCATTAATTTTACATTTATGCATAAGATTAATATTATGGCTTAGTTTACCTGTTCCTGAGAGCAACGTATGAAGTGGTAGGAACTGCAGAAACCTAGCAAACATAACAGCAGCATCGGAGTGGTTAAATAAATGCTATTGGCATCAAATCACTAAATTCTAGCTAGAAATAGCAGCAAATCCACAACACTATTAAAAATCCAGCAAAACACAAAAGAATTTCTTTTAGAAATTCCCTTTGGTTCTTGCTTTCTAAACCAAAGCCAAAACAAACAAACAAACAAAAAAAGCCTGCAGTGTCCAACATTATACAACGGAGACACTAAATAAGGCCATAGTGCTGCTGTCATCAAAACAGATCTCTGCAGTGTACAGCTCCTCATTGATTACCGCATTCATCCACAGTGCTCTGTGCTATACTAAAGAGGCTCCCATACCAAACACCAAAGCTCTGACAGGTTCATAATTAACTATTTCCTGAAACAAGGCACAGACGACGCTACCTTCCTGTAGTCAGAGACAGGAAACGCTGTGGTCCCTTAAAGCTAGCACAGAAGAAAGACTCAGGCAGATGCTTGAAGAGCTCCTCTTTTTATCCCCCCAGTGACAATGCACTGAGGTACCCAGGGGCTAAGATAACAAAGTCAAGCAGACCCCTGCTGGCTTGTGGACCACAGAAAACTCACCTGAAATTATCTGGTCCCATTATCAGTCACTGGCAATGATCCTGCCGAAGCCCCGTGTAACAGATCATTTCCTCTGCAGTTTCCCTGCCTGAGAGATCTTAGCCCAATGACAACAACTGGCACAAGGAAGCATAAAACAGGAGTACAGGAGACAGTGCTGGGAACAAGGACAAAAGTGCTTCTTCAGGCTGTTCTGGTGTGGCCAGCCTAGCGTTATTAGTAGCTCATCTCCAGGGGGCAAAAGGACAGCCCCAGGTAGGTTTTGCCAGGGAGTTGGGGGTGGCTCATATTGCCAATATTTTAAATGATGCAGGTCTTTGATAATTGTAGAGTCACAATTTATAGTCTAGTGAATTTTTCACTGAGATATAGAATCACTGACCTCTCAAGTGACCACATTTACTTTATTTATCTCACATCATCTTTTGCACAGAACAGCAACAATAACAACAAAATCAGTTGATTTTAAATTATGTCACTCCACTAATTTCATTTTTATCATAGTGTATAACTCAGTTTCCAGAAACAACAGTGAACAACGATATACACTTCTCTAACCCACTAGGGAATTAATATTGAAAAGTAGAGACAGACTGCTATTCATTTGCTTTAGAAAATGAAATGATCAAGCGATAATAGAGGGAGAATAAAGAACTACCTTTCATTTATTTTAACCGACTGTACTATGTTTGCTTAAGTCACATATATTTATAAAAAATAATTATCTGATAAGGAAAACACTCTGAAACATGGATTGTCTCATCATCACCAAATCCACTGAAAAATATCAGCCTCAAACAAACTGAATAATTTTCCCCTCTTAAAATAACATGATTTTACTCTCTCTTTAAAATCTTCATTTTTTCTTTTCCCTAAACTTTTGAGTATGCTTTGAACTGTCTTGAGTCAAAATTGGCCAAATTTTTGCTGGGGGTTAGAAAGAGAAATAATCATTAATTGAATCACTGTTATGTGCCAAATATTGTGCTAAGTGTGTTAATTTTATTTAATTAATTTATTTCTTACAAGCTTATGGCAAAATCAGTATTACTTGTCCCATATTACAGAGGCTCAGGAAAGCTAATTAACTTACTCAAGGTCACATGGTTTATAAATAGTAGAGATGGGATTTGGATTTGACTTTGACTTGAAAGCCCATGTATGAGCTTTTCACGATACCATGGTAAGTAGGAGCTACTGTAATTATTTTGGTAGATTACCTCAAAGTTGTGCTAAACAACTTTTAACAAAGTTTTTGTTAAAGTGCTGGGGACTTGGTGTGAAAAACTATAATGATGCAAAAGCGCCTGCCATCTTCCATCTCACTTTGCCCATTTGGAGCCAGTAAGGATTTTCCAGGCCACTTGACGGGGCTGAAGTCTTATGCTTTGCCTGCTGAATTTAAGTTTCTTTTACTATGGCTCTGTCACAAGAAGACATACAAATGTCACAGCCTAGAGACAGAACTGCTGGCCCAACAAGCATATTAAAGAGTAATGATGAAAGGAGAGTCAAAACTTCCAATAACCAATTTCCCCATTTCCCTAAACTGGCATCACGTAATTTTATTTTATTGAAATTTAAGGCTCTACGGGTCTTACAAGTCTATGTAGGCTAAGGCAACCAAATTAAAACACCTTAAGATGGTGTATATGGCTAATGTTGTGCCTGTGTTTGGAGAAATCTCCTTTTTGTATGTCTTTTCTCCTATTTCTTCTTTCTCATTTATCACCCAGAATGGCTTATTTCAAACTATAAAATCATTTGGAATGCTATTAACCTAATATCTATCCCTCATTTCATCTCATAAATTTATATTAATTTGGTACGATTATCTTGAGATCCCTAAAATGCCGCCATATGAGAGAATTTGTCAGATGGTAGCAAATTGCACTTCTAACAGAAGATAACTAGTCAACCAACTAAGGTCTCTGAGGTGGCATACATAAATTTTATAATTACAGGATCAAAATGGAGATTCAGTATTAGAAGGGGCTAATGTTAAGCTTATTTTAAAATACCTTGTCATTAATTTTTGGGTACCATATACTCTGAGGTCCCATGCATACTAACAAGTGCCATTCACTGAGGTCACTGTCTACATATAAGAAAAAAAAATCCTTCTTTTTCATCTGTTAATGCAGAAATTTATATTAACAATATTTACTAGCACTCTGTGCGTTTTGAGCCACTTGTATCCCTCCTGGGGGTTAGATATTTCACAGCCTCCCACTCAGCTGTGATTTCGCAGCCACTTCAAAGACCAGCAGACCGATTTCCCTTGAGAGACGACACATAAAACCAAACATCCACTGCAGTTTGGAGCTTGCTTCACATACACCATTTGACCTTGGGGTACTGTGGTCTAGGTTAAGGCCTGTTTGTGAAAAGGTTTCAGCTCTTTCACAAGAACCCAGGATCCATTATTATTATTATTTTTAATCCTCACCCAAGGATATGTTTTAATGATATTGGGTGGGGGGTAGAGAGAGAGAGAAAGAGAGAAAGAAACATTGATCAGTTGCCTCCTGTATGCACCCCAACTGGGTACTGAACCCACAACCTAGGTATGTGTCCCGACTGGGAACTGAACTTGCAACTTTGGGGGTACAGGATGATGCTCCAACTAAGCCACCCGGCCAGGGCAGTGTTCATTATTTTGAAAAAGTGACACAGCTTCCTATTTGGGGACTGATTTTCCACTAACAATGATTTCAATTTGTCATTTATTTCTCGTTCTTTGTATTACCATGAGAAAGCAAATATGTAGCACATTGACTATAAACAAAACTCATGCACAGTTTAGCAACTTTCTACTGTTTTTCCTTATTTTCAGAGAACACAAACATTCTAATCATTAAATCTTTTTTGACTTGGCTACTACACAAAAAAATCATAAATATGATTAATTATTTCATCATCTTTAGGGCTATATGGTAAGTCTCATAATATTGCTCAGAGAAAAAGACTGCAGATAAAGTTGGTAGCCAGGAACTTTGCTCTGTTCAGAAAATGGGACAAAATCACTCCATACCTGACACACACAGAATGGGAATATTTGCACTGGAAAAATAGACACAGAGGAAATACTAAATATAGATTTGTGTCCAAATGAAAAAATAATGAAGCGGGATTCTCATGCCCCAAACTCATTGTCTGTTGCTTACCAGCACCTGCTCGTCGGGCCTGGACTGTTTCCTCTTCGGAATCAATAGACCTCACTTCTTCCCACCCTCCTGAAGAGCCAGGTATCCCAGGTGCATACATGACAGCAACCTTGTAAAGAAATCCAGCCTGGGGATTTTCAGCCTAGCTTTCAAACAAATTCAAGATCTTAACTAAGAAAACTGCAAAGTGCCGCCTCCTCCACCACAAGAACAGTAACAACCCGTGGATTAGGAGCAGCAGAAAATGAAAACTGAAAGAAAATATTGGTGTAAGCATAAGAAAGGCTCTTTGCATGACTGACTCAGGTCATTGCAGGCACTGGGCAGCTATGCAAAGCATTGCTTGGATAAAGTACCTTATACAAGCCTCAATGGGCCTGGTGGTGTGGAGACTGGTAGCATTTACTGAGGAGAAGCATATTGGCAGCTCTGCTGGGTTTTAACCAGATCCACAGGGTTCAGGAAATAAGCTCTCTGCCAGATGACACTATGCTCCTAGCCATTCCTTCTGTTTACGTATCTCCCAAATTACTCTAACTAGTGTCCTTTCTCCTGCTGTGAGCTTATTTGTGGAGAGGGCTAAATAAAGCATTTTTATGACAGCAGAATGGCCATTAGCCCATGAGATGATTTCTTAAAACATAACTCTTCTGCTTTTGTTCAGTACTATTAAAATCAATTAAATAAGAGTTTCTTATTACTATATCTTTGACTTGTAAAGAAAAAAAATGTTTTGTTTCTTCCTGGAGAAATTTCAAAATAGGCTATTTTTGTACATATTATATATTATTCTTTATCACATAAATATTTAAAAATAGATTCCCTCTTCTTATTACTGTATTTTCCTAGCAGAGACACATATATATGTAGATACTTGGCTCTGGGAGTTCTTCCTACTACATGCGGCACAGTCAACACTTCCAGACTGTGGGGGGCTATATTTTCTTTTTAGATTTTTAGATGGGATGCATACCCCAACCTTATGGGAAAAAAAGGAATCATATTTTTCCTCTATTAAATCTTTTCATGAAAACAAACAGGTTTGTGCAACTTTAATTTAAGTATATTATTCTGCAAGTAATTATCACTTTTTTGGATTTTAACATAGAGCATACTGTAAGTAGTAAAACAAAATAATGCATATGCATATATTCCACACTTCCTAAAGCATATTCATATGCTTCAAAACAAATCTGAGAGGGGACTAGGACAGGTAAGATTCCAAGAGATTCAACCATTTATAGAATAGTCATGAAATATATACCGAGACTGACATGTCCTAGAAACTAAATTCCTAAATTACCAACCTAAGGCTTCCACTTCATCAAACTATCATTTTCAAATTAAACTTCAGTGCTAATGTGACAGCCAGTAAGTACAGATAAAACTAATTACAATCAAATGTCAATACTGTTAATGTTGAAATATAAATCACATACAATACCCTGGAAATTAGTTTTATTTCTTCATAGTCCTAGTGATTGATGCAAACAAAAAATCTGATTTCAAATCACAAATCTCTTACAAGTGCTCTGTGCAGTAATAATCAATGACATATTGAATGTCTAATTTCCATATAATATCAGCATATAAAGGAAAGAGCACTGAAATACTGTAGAGTAAATGTATATATTTCCCAACTCTCCCCAAGTACTTTCAAAAGTAGAAAAAAATCTCTACTCATCTATAGCTGACTCGTCTATGTAATTTCCTCTGCTGTTCACAATCATATTATAGAAAAACAAGGCTTCCACATAGACAAATATATTGAGTAATTTTAAGTAATGAATATGTCTAGATTATAAACTATTGATGGGATGTAAATAAAGCATCTGATTCTCTATGAGGCCACAGATTGGAAACCGTCCAGGTGGAAATAACACACTGCTGCCGTATTGACTGGCTTTATCTGGTTCATGAGCCACATTTTATTGTATTAATGTACTGGCACTTAAGAATGAATGTCAGAACTCTGGACCAAAGAGGATATATACATACATGGTCTTACAATCTATCTATGTGTAAATCCTATATCCTCTTAGTGAAATCAAGATTCTTAATCTTTACAGCCAGTAGTAGAACACAGTATTTGTGAAAGGTTATGGCATAAACACAAGGTCAGTTTCAATGCATTTCTTCTGAGGCATTTTCACTGACTGAACCCAATCCATGTGGATCTCTTCATTGTTTTTCATTTCCTTTTATGTCTTAAAAGGGGAGTTATACACAGGACTTTATTCTGTTATTTCTTGCAAGTTTTACTGATCCCTGCAGGTATACATTCATAATTTCTTTCTTGTAGCAAAAATTCTGAACATTGAATATAGTAAACACTAAAGTAAAAAGAAGAAAAAGCTAGGCCAGGTCTCTACCCTGAAGCTTTGTATGCTATTATCATCCCCATATTACAGGTGAGAAAACTGAGGCTTAGATATGATATGTGACATATCTAGTCATTGGAAGAATGAGAATTTGAATGAAAAACTGACAAAAAGTCAAAGCTAATCCTGCTTTAGATCACAACATCCTTAACTTTGGGTACTTTTACCTAATATTAAGTAAATACAGTGTTCTTAGCAGCTGGTGATTGTGGCAAATAAGTATACACCAAGTAAAATGCACAGGATACAACAGGCTGAGGTCTTTCATGAGAATAGCCTAGCTCTGCCATGTCTTGACCTCAGAATACAAGTTTATGGAAATGTTAAGGCACCATGAGAGTCAGGGCCTTATGCATAGACATCAGCTCCAATTACCTGCCTCTTACAAGGAAAAAAAACACTGACCTTCATGGCCCTGTGTTTAACAGCCCAAGCCCCCAGACATTATAAGTCTTGATTCAACCAGGGGTGTTAACTGAAGTATCACTTCCCATACTTAAGGATCTGGTTTTCTCATTTCATTTCTGGCACTTGGAGATTTCTCTCAATTATCACAAACAACTTTTATGCCAGAAATCTAAGAATACAGAATTTCTATGGCTCTGTGGTATCCTTTTAATGCCTTATAATAAAAAAAAATTGAGCTGGTTTCTAATTTATATATTGTAAACACTATTATAATAAAAATATTTACCTATATCCATCATAAAGTGTTTATTCTGCCAAGAGACTCTGAGATGCAGTCATGTTTCATAAACTAAACACAAATTGGTAAGTTAGAGGTAAGGATTCTGCCTATTAATAAATCTGACAGTTCACTCACTTTATGGCTACAAACATGTTTTCATTAGGTTTCAATTCCAAACATGGGGATTGAATTAGAGCAATTCCAATCACTACCCCAAGTTCCTACTCAATGAAAAATACAAGGTCTTCAATGATGATGCTTAATTTACCTCATAGTTTCCCAAAGGTTCTTAATCACTAACCTAAACAAGATTTCCCAAATAAACTGTTCTTTCTGAAGCCCCTGAAACCTAATTTAGAATTTTGGGGTATTATACCAATTAAATTTTCAGCTCTTTCCTTTCTGATCACTTCTCTCTCAGTCATTTCTCCCAAAATTATTTTTGTTTTTCACAATTATCATTGGTGTTATTGCTACCGGTTTATTTCTTTCTTAAATCTAATGGCAATTTTATTGTAATTCACACCATAATTCCTTCTGTGGATAACTGAATTTTTTCTTTCATTAAAATCCACACATTTATTATCTAGTCATAGGTGGTAGTATTCATAATCTGTGGTTTCCTATTTACAGATCAGAGAATTAATTAATGTCAAATTACTAAAAATAACCAAAGAAACAGAATTATAGAATAGAGAAGTAAACTGTAATCACACAAGAAACAAAGCAAATAATTTCCTATCATCCAATGAAGAGGTATCTATTGATTGATGTACCAAGAATTAGAAAACAGGAAAATTACCCTTTCTCAAACTCAATTATCCTCAATGATACTTTTGAAATAGATCTTTTCTGCCTACTCAATATACAATGTATTATTTCTTTTTTGTAAATAGTTCCACAAATTTAGAAAAAGGAAAAACTTCCAACAGTGTGCAACTTAATCCAAGAACTATATTTCTAGGTATGTAACTGTGTACTCTCACTTCATTAAGTATAACATAGGATATAAATTCAGAAACATGTCTCCATTAAATCAGGAAAAGACATAAACATACAAACATAGCTCAGTAGAACAATAGCTGAAGAAGTAAAATCTGGTCTTAGTTTTAAATCATGGCTGGAGAGAGGATAGCACTTAAAGGGGTGGAACAGCAAATGTCAAATAATTGAGATGGAAAAGTATATGGTATGCAGGAAGGGCAGGGTATAAATGCTAATCATTTAGAGGAGTCTGTGAATATTATAAACTGGAGCTACACTGTGAGGACTGAAGCTTAACTGAGGTTTCGTATTTTATTTTCTATGAAATGACCAAATCTGTAAGAATTTTACCACCAACCCAACTGAAATGACCAAGTGTTAGGACAATAATAATTGCTCGTATTTGTATAATGCCCTAGACTCTTAAAATTACTTTCCCATTGATTATCTCAATGTAGGCATAGTTTCCAGTTTCTGTTCCAGGCATTTGCAAGGTCTTCAATCTCTCCCTTATCTGGGGCCCCCCAAACACTATAATCACCTCATACAGAATTCACACCTGCTAGTCAGTCAGAAAATTAATTCAAGTACCTGGGACAAAATTATAAAATATACCTAGGCATATATAACTCTTTATTCTGTCCCCCAGATGAAACTGAGTCATTTTGGATCATAAATTGAGTCATTTTGGATGACTTTTCCAGTCAAACGTGCCCCCATATAAATAAACAGCACTTTTTTTTTACGTGAAGCTCAAATGATGATGTGAAATAAAAATTCTCATGGAAGAACCAGCACTTCATAATTTACAAAGAGTCAGGGGTGGAATCTGGAAAAGCCCTTGAAGACTATCAAGCTCTATAGTCCATCCCTTGACTATACATTAGGATCACCAGAAGAGATCCTGAGGAAAAGAGAGATCCACACTGACTAAATCTTCTGATCCCCTTTTGGTGCAGCAAGTAATTTTTAAAAGCTCCCCAAGGAATTCTAAAGTACAGCTAAGGATGAGGATCACTGAGATAGTCCATCCCTGTCATTCTGTTGCCCAAGGTAACCCAGTTCCTAAAGAACTGGTACAAAACTGTTCCCTTGATCAGTAACTCCTGGGCTCTTTTTCTTCCACCGGTCCATAAGCTTAATGTCCCAAGAACAGTGTCTCTCTCCATCACATCTCATTGTTCATGCCAGTTTCTCTGACTAGAATGCCACACTGATTCTTCCTGCCCAAATTCTACCCCAGCTCCAACATGAAACCTTGGCAGTCCAGCTTTCCTCCTAGTTCTTGTAGCATGTATTACCTGCACATTCTATTTGGTGGTATCATAGAAATAAATATACATACTGAGCCCTTGTTATGTATCAGGTACAAGGTACACAGAGCCATAGCACATTATCTGCTTAATTTTCACAGCTAACCCGTGGGCTATGTATAATGATTATTCCAAGTTCCTAAAACAATAGAACATGAAGTTCACAGAGGTTAAGAAACATGCCCAATGTGTTCATTCTCTGGCTGAGACTAAAAATATCTGTGTCTTCATGGTCTTGTATAGCAACCCTCTTCATAAAGTAACTACTCAATGATATACTTGATGATCTTCTGTTTTTTGTAGATGAAAAACCATGGAGACAAATGCCAAGCATTAGTACTTATCATGTATGTACACAAACATGCAGAGGTCTTGGTCTCTTTCCTCCTCTGAATATTACTGTTATGAACTGACTTATGTCCCCCTCCCAAATTCATATGTTTAAGTCCTCACTCACTCCAAGGACCTCCAAATGTAACCATATTTGGAGAGGGGGTCTTTAAATATATAACTAAATCAAAATGAGGTCATTAGAATGGCCCTTAATCCCTTAAGGACTGGTATCCTTATCGGGGGAAAAAACTGAACACAAACAGAGGAAAGGCAATATGAAGACTCAGGGAGAAGACAGACATTTACAAGCCAAGGAGAAAGGCCTGGAACAAATCTTTCGTTATATGCTCAGAGAAAATCAACCCTGCCAACATCTTGATGTTGGAGTTTTAGCCTCCAGAACTATGAGAAAATAAATTTCTGTTGTTTGGGTCACCCACTCTGTGGTACCTCATTAGGAAGACCTAGGAAACTGCCACAACTGTTATCTGGTACACACCAGGATCAGAAGAGTTTACTGGAATTAAAATTAGATCTGCTGTTTAGTATGGAACAGGTGCTTTTAAAAAGACCCGACTGTGGAAGTTCAGCTCAGTATGTAGAACAAGACACTCAAAGAAGATGGCTACAGGTAATAACAATTAAATCCAGAATAGCAGTAAGAATCGAGATCCCCTACAATATATGAAGAAGAATGAGACAGAAAGTAATACCTGAATTTCCAATATGGCAACTGGCATCAGGGAAGTCATTATAGGTTGGGATCCAGCTTCTCATTTTTGGATGGGGACTTGTGAGGGTAAGGCAAAGTTTCAATTCTAGAGGAACCTGGGCAACAGAACTAGACTCCATCGCAAGATTTCAGGGAGACAGGTCTAATAACCAAAAGGAAGCACAAATCGGGGGCCCGGTCTCAGGGATATACTAGAAGCCAGACTGCTAGGATTGGGCCTGGACTGCAGAGAGAACAAGCAGCAGCACTGAAGGAATAGCAGTCCTTAGAGGGTCTGGCTGCAGCAGGGGACAGGACAAGTCCCAAGCTCTCCCAGCTGCAAAGAGAAAATGGTTTCAGGGACAGGAAATCGCAGAAATTAACACTCTTCTCTGTTTGATAGTGTGTCAAAGGAGAGATTTTTGTTTGCTCTGAAGTCTCTCCAAGGTCTAAGATTCTGTTATTCTGATAAACTGAACCAAAAGTAAGAACAACCTTTTCATTCACAGGATAAAATGGGTCAAAAACACTGCAGTATGATTCTGCATTTTAAAAGGATACTGAAGAACAACTTAGTGAGATAAAATAGGTGGCACTGAAATCTTCAATAATAAATATTTTTCTAAATGCACTTTGAAGCATAACTGTTTCCTCTTAAAATGCCCTTTAGTAATATATCTTCTAAAACATTCTGTAGTAAAATTATAAGCATATATTACATGTAAAAATAACATGATTATTTTTGAAAACGCAGCCCAGATTTTAATTTAGTTTTTCCTGATCCAAAATAGGAATCTCTTTCAGATATAACTAAATGACTAATATTTCTAGCTATGGATTAATTTGGGAGAAATATTATTAGGTATAATCATGTTAGATTTACAGACAATTTTTCTTTTTATAGAACTTTTTAGTCTTAACTCGTGTTTTAGAATCAAAGAGATTTTTCAGTCATTTATGTATCAGGCAGAAATTGTAACTCAGAAAAAGCCAGGTTCTCATCAAGATGATGTCCAAAATTTTCTGAAAGCATACTGTTAGAAGTTAGTAATTAGCATCTTAGCTCAGATCACACACACACACACACAGTTACTTGTGTCTTCTCAATCTCTTCCTGAGATTTAAATTGCACAGATGATTGAAACAGCTTAATGTCCATTCTGTATGCATTGTAAGAAGTTAGTTCTCAGACTCCCTCCAAGGCATTTCAACTGAAGCATCTAACACCCTAAGTCATGTCTGTTTCAGTAGTTGGAAAGGGAGAATTAAATTTATCTTTCCCTCAGTAATATAAGTCTCTCTTCTCTTTTACGCCTATTCTTATCTTTGTCCTTTGCATCACCAAAGAAAATCAGGCCAGGTAGAGCTGTTGGGCATTGGTGCTAAATGTCAACCTATCCAACTGCCGATCCAGAAATCTCTCCTTTTCATAGATTAAGAGGGCAAATTAAAGAAGAAACCAGAGAAATCATTTGGTTAACGGTTAGAAACTGGAGGTAGAGGTCCATAAAAGTTTATTCATCAGCTTCTATGTGAAATCAGCCAAGGCAGAAAAGGACAAAAGAAACTGGGTGGGCTCTCCTGAGAGAGCTATGAAGGGCAGGGACTGTGTTGAAATCAATACGTTCCCAAGGCCTGGGTATGTGCCTGTCATAGAACAGGAACCCAATGAAACATTAATGTATACAAGGTAAAGAGAGGGCAACGTTGTTACAGTTCCATATAGAGCCATCGCTATTTTGAGGTTCTGCGGGCTAAAATGACAATTATGAAAGGCCCTAGAATACATCAAAACTGGTTACTGGCAACTTAATAAAGGGATTGTATTTTTTGTGTTTTCCTATTTTAACAGATATCAAATTAATATATGCACATGAAAAAAACTAAAATAAGGGCTTGAGATGTAGCTCCAATAATTCGTTTCCCTTCATGTCCTTTCTGCCCACACTATCAATTCCATTTCCTAACCTTATTGGTAAATATTTATTTTCTTAGTTCTTCTAATGAAGAGCCCTCTAATTTTTAAATAATTTATTTTTATATATATATATATAGGGATATTTGGGATGTTATTCATTGGTTTCTAATTTTAAGCTATTAGCTATGGTTAAAACTGATTAAATAAGAAACAAGCTCACTTTACATCCTCCACTTTCAAAAGCCAATAGTTTTATATTTTTTTACATTTATTTATTTACTTACTCATTTCTGGCTTAAATAACCTAAGTTTATTTTTCACAGTTCTGGAGGTTAGAAGATTGAGACCAAAGTGTTGGTCAGTTTGGTTTCTTCTGCGGCCTCTTTCCTTGGCTTGCAGATGATTAACTTCTAGCTGTGTCCTCACGTGGCCTTTCCTCTGGGCACATGTATCCCTTGTGTCTACATTTATACATTTAAATGCACTTGATCCTCTGTTTATTGTCTTAAAATTCGAGCAACACATGTTAAATCATAAACACTTTAAGTTATAATATTCTTTTGCTTACCTCCACATCTCCCAATCCTTGCATCCCCCATATACAAGTCAGTCTGCATTTATTCTGACATGGACAAAATATTTATATTCAATTGTGTAAACAAATATGAGTGTTCAGTATTTAATGGTGTTTTTCTGAAAACTGAAAACCAGTGCCATTTACAATGTTATTACATGTAAATACTCCAGAACCAAGGTAAAACCCATAATGTGAAGAGGTTAAATGTCCTTTTCTAGAGATGAACTGTCTGGGTTCCTATTAACTCAGAAGAAAATGTACCTACATTAACAGTCAGCTGGGCTGCATCAATTAATAAAATAAAGTCACAATTTTCTTTACCTCATATTTGAGCCATGATTTTCCTTAATAGTTTTTTCTCCCTCTCACTGTTTGGTTGTTCCATTTTAGTGGTGAAAAAAGACAGCCTTTCTTTACCAGGTCAATAATATCATATAATTTAGTCATTAGCTATTTTTGGGAATCCATGGCACTTTCTTAACATAAAGATATTCTTTTGGAGACTCCTAGAAATGACCTTCAGTTTTAATTTGGGCAGATTGCTTTCTGCACACAAAGTCATTCAAGGAGTTCTTTGCCTTGAATTCCTGGATTAGCTCCATGATTTCTTGTTTCTCATTTGTTCCACTTTCTTGATTATTATTCTTAGTTTTCCGAGTGCATACATCTTTAAATAATATTCTCAGAAGGAGATTGCAAAGGGGGTGTTCTGAGAACTTGGAACTGATTGATGGTTATATGGGCATAGAATTACAGCTTTGAAATGGTTTTGCTCTGAACTTTGAAGACATTGATCAGTAGTAGTCTAGAACTGATTGTTGATAAATGTAAACGCAGTTTAACCCCCGCTGTTTTGTATGGCCTGCTTTATTTTTTAACGTCCAAAAGTTTATCTATCTTTCCCTTTTTTCTTGGCATATTTAAAGGTGCTGAAATTCCTCTGTTTTACAATTTTGATCTCTGGACTCATCCTCTAGGCATCCTTAGTATTATATAGGCTTTCCTACAGATCAGTTTCATGACGGCCTTCTGAACCCAAAGGAGTTTGCAAGCTTAATATTAGCTTTTACTTTAATGTCTCAGGTTAGTTTACTTTACTTCCCAGTTAGGCGAGTTAATTCATGCCTGCAGGCAAGTCTGTGATCTTGAGTCTAGTCATATGGTCTTGTATTTTGTCCAAGTATCTCTGTCCAAGTGCTTCAGTGCTATGGGTTTTGACACCCAAAGCTTTCCCTTTAAGCTTGGTTATTAACATTAATAATTCAAAAAATATTTTACACAGAATAGTTGTGTGTTTGGGTGGGGAAGGTGCCCTGGAAATGGGGTTAGGCATTTCAGGATGTACCAAACTTGACCAAGAGTTAGCATTTTGATCCGTTTATTTTTAAAGGACACTTTTGTTCTTGAATTCACTCTTACACCTAGGGTCAATGTGTCTACTTGTTTATCTAGATCTTTTTTAGTTCATTCTGCTGGGGTTCTTCACATTTTGTGGCCTTTGTTGTTCATTCGATTTAATATAGAGTACTGGGTGGATTTGTGTGTGTAGCTGTTGAGAGCTTCCATGTCTTTTTAGCTAGGCTGTGCTAGTGGACACTAAAACTCTCTCTCACATCAGTGAGTGAATGGAGCCTGCAAGCTGGTAGCCTTCATTTTAGGATGAATAAGTGTGGAGCTCAGGGTTAAGTGGGTAAGGGTGGGGGTTCCAGAATGGGAAGCACCTACTCCAGTATCTCTCAGTTTTTTCAGGCAGTTAATTGGATTTCTTCTTGATTTTTCACCAGGGAATTAGGTTTGGCTGTTTTTTCCTGTGTGTAAGAGACTAAAGAGAAGGGGGTAATGGTAAAAGAGTGGTGAAGAGTGTGACGCAGTTGTTATGTCAACAAACGTTGAAAGACTCTGCCAATCTTAGTCACCCCTCCTCACCTCCAGGCACAGAGTCAGATGGCTGAGCCCGAAGTCGCTGTACGGTGCTCCATGGCAGGTGAACTTCTCCTCCACCACCAGACCCTTTTGTTTACTTGGGAAGTTTTTATATCCAAAAGCAGTCTACTTTCCCTTTTCCATCTTCTAAAAACATCTCATGCACTCATAGTTCACTTCCTTTTCTCTTCACTTTTATGTGGTCACATGGGGTAAGAAAATAAATGTTCAGGTAGGCATTTGAAGAGAGAACCATTTCAAGTTGTCATTGTTTCAACGTTATATATATATATATATTTTTTGAATGTCTGTAGCCAAATTCTTACAGCAGGACATAATGTTATCCTGTCTATAAAGTCCCCAGTAAGTGTCCTCTGGATAGTCAACAAAAAAAATGCCACAGGACAGGAACCATGGCTATCACTTTATCTATCTATATCTATATATCTGTCTATGTATATACACGTATTTATTTATTTAATCACTGTGCCTCTAGAAGTCTGGCACAGTGTGCCTCAAATCTAGGAGGTTCTTACAGATATTTTGTTTAATATCATGTATATTATGCAATATTTATGTAACATCATGTATAGATTAATACAAAAATAAATAAATGGCAACCAAATTTTTAAATCTCAAACCTGCAGGAAATAGGTTACAGGAGATAGGACTATCAAAAGGATATAATATGCATTCTTTGCTTTCAGAAAACAGAAGCAAATCAACAACTCCTGGGCAGAATTAGAAGTTCTGTGTGAATAGTAAGCACTGTATTTATGGAGCCTCAAAAGGCTACTCCTACTACGTTTTCATGACTAAAAAAATAATATGAAACATTACATGGAAAAGTTACCCTTCCAACATGATTGTTGCAAGGGTCCGCAATGCCTATTCCTGACTCCTTGATGTTTAAGTTGTCAGGTACCTAAACTGAATAGTCAATAGTTTACTTTGCCTACAACCTGCACCCTGGTCCTGTGAAACCGTCTGTCTTTAGGAGGAGAATTCACACCTATCATTAAGGGGCCTCAGTTTCCCTTTCAACCACTCATTTTTTTATATCCTGACAGGTATCCTTTCTTACCAGTAATCCAGATCACATGCTCTTAAAAGGAGTGCTAAGCACTGCCTAACGGCAACAGGCAGCCCTTGCTATACAGGTTGACTTAAGAAGCCAATCACGGAGTTCTTTCGAAGTTCAAAGGCATATAATTGGTGTTGTATTTTCTCAGTTTACACAAAATGAGCGAGAAGGAGAGGACTGAAAATGAGGGATATCCTGTTATCCAATGCCAGACTCTTCTTCCAATTTGTTGTGTCTGAGAGTTTATACTTTAAGTTCCTTGTATTTTAAATGACTTACTCCCTAACCGAGAAGCAATGCCTCTCTGGTTCTTAGAACTGGCAGCAGTTCTTTCTCTCCTCCGCGCTGGCACCTTCTTGTCCCTTTCTTTATTCTCAGGTCTCATTACTTAATTCCTTGGAGGTACAAATCATCGCTAGACTTCCTCCCAATGAATTATATTCCACATTTCACTTAAAATTCAACCACTATCTTATAAGCAAGACTAAGTTCACTATTTTTCTTTTGTAGAGAAAGATTTATATTAGTTAATATTTATAAGCTAAGAGGCAAGAGATGCCCAATTTTTTTCAGTGGCAAAAGCAATATGAACAGCATTCCTGTTGAAAACATATGGTAATTGACCTCAATTTTTAGATAAGCCCACTGGATAGAGCTTACCCTTAATCTTTGTGCGGGTGTTGTGTATGTGTGTGAGTTAAACTACACTATACATAAAGGATTGCATTCATTATATGTAAAATGCTATAGCATCCTATTTTATATGCATCGTCTCATTCAAAGCACTCACAATTTCATGAGACTCATGGAGGTTTAGCAACCTGGGCAGGGTGAAAGGTGCTACGAGTTATCATATGAGGCAGTGGAGAGGTTTGGTAATAAAGTCATTGATAGATATTACAGATTATTAAAAAGTATGCTCATTTTAATAATACCATAGCTAATGTTTCATTTTGTAAATGTTAAGTTGGAACTGGTTAAAATATTAGAATAGAACAGCTACTCTGAAGTAAATTCAAGACATTGTTAAGGAGATAAATTATAAGTTAAGAGAAAATGGGGCATCTGTGTCAGGTAACAGTACATGTGATGGCCCTGTGCTCCCAGATGAAGAGATTTAGCTCCAGCTTCAGAGGTATACACATCCCAAGTGGTCGCCAAAGTTCCCAGAATGATAATTCCCAAGAAGGGGAGATGGCGTGCAAAGGCAGTTAGTTCCTCACATTACACCAGCTCCCTCCTTCCCTCCAATTACCCATGCCGTTAGTCATGTTTTCTTCCATTTGTTACTGTAAATAATTTTGAGATTCAATTCTGTCTGATTCCATGTTCATTGTGATTCATAACACATATTCAGTAAGAGCTGGTACAGTCCTTTCTTTAAGGAATG
This sequence comes from Mormoops blainvillei, assembly GCA_004026545.1. NCBI lineage: Eukaryota > Metazoa > Chordata > Mammalia > Chiroptera > Mormoopidae > Mormoops > Mormoops blainvillei. The sequence continues at coordinate 226,209 of PVJD01001757.1, forward strand.
GGAAAAATTATATACATGTATGTATCTGTCAAGAGTTACCTGCACACCAATTGAGCACATCCATCACTTAACACTCTACTACTTCAGAGGGAAAAAATATGTGCTTACGAGTATATTAAGGCACGAAAAGGAGCAAGGGTCTACTCGGCATCTGCCTGTTTAAAAGCCAATAGACAAAATGCATGAACATAGGCATAATGACTTACCATTCGAACATAAGTCATCAGAAGGATGGCATTCTTTTTAATCAATGTAGTATAGACATTTCCTATTTCAAACTGAATTAGAAATTCCATCATTTGTAATATCTATTAATGCCTAATACTAAACCCCACCACTGACTACTTAAGGCAATCTTATGAACCGGCCACGATAATTTCCAGCACCCTGCACAAATTACTTAACTTCCATTTATACAGTATATCTATCTATATTTATATTGTGTATGTGTATATATATGTATATATCTCTTTATATATACAAACACACATATATTTTAATTATATCTATGTGTGTGTTTACATATACATACACACACATAGAAAGAACACCTGTGTGTAGTTTAGACATAGAAAAGATGAGAAAGCAAAGTGATAGTTTTATAAAACTTGTAATATTAAGGACATAATTTAGCAATTATAAAGCAAGCCCAAAACTATATAAATAGTCATCCCAAAATATAAATTAGCTAAGAAACATATGAGGACTCCAACAAAAATCATGACGCTCACCATCAAATTTAGGATTGTGGTCAGTTTAAATCTGAGTGAATATTCAAAACGAATGTTCATAATTTTAATAATACATTGAACTATTTTCGAAGCCAGTGCTATCTAAAGAAACTTCCTCTGATGATTGCTCTTGAGCACATGCAATGTGGCCAAGTGCAGAGGGGGAACTGAATTATTCTTAAGTTTATTTAATTTAATTAATTTAAATTTAAATAGCTACATGGAGGTATGGTTTAGACAGGAAAGAAGGAAGACTATCATGCAGTGTTCCAAAATCTTTTGCAATCTAATAGGTAAAATGAACTTCGTGATCCAAAGTTATTGTAAATCGGAAGCACAATATGTAACATCTTCATGGTGTAGTCTTTGCGAAGAGATTTCTTTACGAATTAGGAGAAAGACATTTGAAACTTGGAAAATGCTGCTTCTATGATTGGACTATCACACAACTGAAGTTGTTTTTTTTTAAAGATACACTTCCCTTTATCAGGTATAGTTTTGGTTTTCTATAAGAGAAGCTATTTTTCCCAGATAAATATATTCACCCCAAAATAATAACTGAAAAACATAAGACATAACTGACTTCCCAAGAATGAGAGAAACCAGAGTCATTAAGAGCTCTTGTAACCCAAACCTGGAGCTTGTGGTTGTTTTAAAATCCCACAAAAAACAAACTACTACTGAACACCTGTATTCACTGGGATAGAAGCTGTGAGCTTTCCAAGTCATACTTTTTCCCCTTCACCTTTATGGAGATATTTTTTTCTGTAAATCATTGAGATATAATTGATAACCAGTTCTGTATAAGTTTAAGGTATGGTGCATAATGAGTTGACATACTTATATTGAGAAATGATTATTACCATGAGTTTAGTTAACATCCATGTCATCTAATTACAAAAAGAAAAAAAAAGTTTTTACTTTGGGATGTGACCTTTAGCCTACTTTCTAATATACCATAGAGTAGTGATAACTATAGTCATCCCATTGTACACTTCAAGCCACACTTCTAAATCCGGCATATGGACACCCCCCAGCTCAGCAGACAGACACTGCCAAGCCCAGCACACACTCACACCTCCCAGCCCTACGCAGGCGCACCTCCAACCCCCGCACGCATCCCAGCGCGTGGCCAGCACCGCCCCCTTACCTTTCTCGCTGACGCTCTCGCTCTCCAGCTCCACGTCCTCGCAGCTGGTGTACTCCGGGGTCGACACGCCCTCCTCCTCCGAGCTGCTCACCGACATCTGCCTTTTCTTGCCGCCCCTCTTGGACCGGTGGGGCTTGGGCGGAGACGGCCGCACCGACTCGGACTGATCAGAGCTCAGCGAGTCGTTCCGCAGCATGATCTCCGCCTTCTCGCGCTTGGCCTTCCGCAGGAGGACTGCTGAGCTGGGATCCAGGCGGCTCTGCTTCCTGAGAGGCTCCTGGGCTTTGGGCTCCAGGGCTTTTGCGGGGACCGGCCCATGCCTGGGTGCCGGCGGGCTGTGGTTCGTTAGCTGCTTGGCTCCCGGCGCCCTGGCTTCCGCAGTCCTCTCGGTCGAGTAGGCTCGCTGTGAGTCTGGGGGCAAAGCCCTGCCGGCGGCCGGCACGCGCTTCCCGGCCTTGCTCTCGGGTGGTGAGGCGCCCGCCTCGGTGCGTGGAAGCGCCACGTCGCTGTGGCGCCTCTCGTGCCTCGCGCGGGACACCCGAGCGTGCATGCGCATCTGCTGCTCCTCGGGCGGCGGTTTCACCGGGTACCGCGCCAGGTTCGGGTCGCTGCGGTACCTGGTTTGGTACTCCTCCTCACTCCGTTGCTTCTCATCATCCGCCGCTTTGCTGTCCTCTCGTTTTTCTGGCACGTCGGGGTAGTCCTGTGACCGCCCTTTCTCCAGCCTTCGGCTTTCCCGCCGGTCTTTCCGCTCGCGCTCTTCCACGGCCCCCTCCCCAGGCTGCACTGAGGGCTTTGGTCCCCGTTTCCGCTCGCCCTTCTGGGATCCTTTGCCATTCTGCTCAGAGAGCCCTGGAGTCTTCTTCCTATGATATGCAAAGGAACGTCAAGAAGGAGACCAGTGCCTAACGCATGAAGTGAAAACCAGATCTCCGTATTCCAGATTTAAATCCTTTAATTACTTAAAATTTGATGTCTAATTAAAAAGCGACATGATAAGGAATCTGCAGAAACCTGTATATCTGATTAGTTTTCTAAATAAGGCTTCTTCACATTACAATATGTTCAGGAGCTTTAGAAAGTGTTTGCAAATTTAAAATTCTCTATAAATTAACTAGATCAATAAAAAGCAATAAATTAATTCAATAAATGAACAAGTTTTATACTAAACACTGCTTGTGGATCATAGACTAAAAATGTTTTAGATGAAACTAATGTAATAACAATATAGAAGTAAAAGATAACATACACATCAAAACTAAATATATATTTGATATATATTTGGACAATAGATATTGACACTTATAAAAGAAACTTTTAAAGAAATGTAACTACAAGTGTGTGTATTTCAGCAGTCAAATCTAATAGCACTTCTTAAGTAGTAGAACAAAAGTAATTTTAATGAGATCATAGGCACCCAAACACCGTTTTGGGAAGTTAGGGGAAAAATGACTGAACTTTAACCTTTATTTTACCTTCCATGGGCAATAATAATAGAAATATTGAAATTTTTAAATTAATATTCATTTTTCCTTCCCTCTCCCTCATTTCAGAACACAGTGCAAAAGAAGAAAACAGTTTTCCCCCCTACTTTTCTCTCTCTTGTTGAAGTCATTGGCAAGATAAAAATAAAAGAAAGGGGTTTGGCAATCTCTGAATTTTATAGATATATCATTCAATTGTTCCTTTCAGCTCTTCTTGTACAGTGGTGTGAACTTGATTTTGGAAAGTTCCAGAAACTGTTTGAGAAGTTACAAAAAGGAGGTGCCTTGGCTAAGCATTCTGACCCTATGGGTTCTACCATGCAATTAAAATGGCAACGGCCTAAGACTTTTTTTGGAATCTTGAGGTCCATAGAAAGGGCTTTCTAGAGGGAACTTTGTTTGACTAGAAGTCTAAAAGCAGATGTAATAAACAAACATTAAGAAAAAATGCAGATGCATGGATGGAACTGGAGAGTATTATGCCAAGTGAAATAAGCCAGGCAGTGAAAGATAAATACCATATGATCTCACCTATAAGTGAAACCTAATCAACAAAACAAACAAATGAGCAAAACAGAACAGAGACATGGAAATAAAGAACACACTGACACTGACCGGAGGGTAGCGGGGAGGGGGATAATGGGAGTGGGGGGGTCCAGTCAAGCAACTTGTATAAAAGGCCCATGGGCAAAAGACAATGATGGGGTGCGGGGAGGATTGAATGTGAAAGGTGGGGGTGGGGAGGGCAGGGGTGAGTAATGTGGGGAAAATGGGGGCAGCTGTAATTGAGCGATAAATTTTTTTTTAATTTAACAATTTAAAAAAATACAAATAGAAAATACAAATAGGACAATTTCTATTGTGGGTTGCCAAAGCAGTAATTGGCTAAGATATGTTACGGGTCAGTTTGAGGACGGGCTGGTGGCAAATCCTGCTTTAGATTACATTGGTCCCTTGAAGTGAAAGGGATTTTCATCAAAGGTGGAATTGCAAGAGAGGCACTGTAAGGGGTCTGATCGAATACACATTAATCATTATCAAGTACAATTTTCATAAGAGCACAATGACTGTACTACAAACATTTAGTAACTCATTAAAGTATAGTTGATCTGTTTAGAAGTTTATATTGAGTTAATTTACTTTTCCTTAAGTGCTGATAAATAATGCTTACCTTGCAGAGTTCATGTGAAGATTAAAGGAGATACCATCTGTGAAAATGCTTTATGAAAGAATAGAGTATTATGCAAATGGAAGGAGTTTTCCAGTCTCTCTGATTTTTTGCTTTAGTGATTGTTTTTCCCACCTCTACCTTTAATTGTTCCATTTCCACTGGCTCCCGATGAATTTATGAAATATGATCAAGAATGCCTCAATAATTTAATACAGACTGACATTCAGCCTTGATTCTCTCCCTGAAGTTGTCACCTATCTTTTTCTTCTCCTACACTTTCATTGTCCTTGCTGTTTTCTTAATTATTTATATAATCAGCAAGTGATTTGTATAATCAGAAGGGTACTTGCCCCATCAATCGTCTTCAGATTTCATCAAGACAAAAAGTCTCTTCTCAGTCTTCATTTTTGAATTTTTTTAGTTTTTCACCAAATGCCATGAACAGGATTCATATTTCTCTTTAGAAAATTTACAGCACCGAACAAATTACCTTACTTAAAAATATCATTTTCTGACCAATCCCAAACTGCACCTTCAACATATTTTTCTTCTGTTAACGCACATCAGTTTTTCACCAAAAGCTATGAATTCTGAGTTATCTCTGGAGTCCTTTCTGTCTTTTCTCCTCTTAGTTTATGTACACTCATTTTTATTTCCTGTAATGTCTTCTCCTACTCCCTCTACTTGCCTTACAGCGCCTGGATTTCCTACAAAGCTTTATTCAGAATGCACTTCCTCTTTCCTGCAGCTCCCAAAGTACTATATGTATTTTCTAGCTTTGATCCAGTCAGTGTTCTGGTACAGTTAATTGCCCAGGCATCTGTCTTCTCTAGGATATTGTGTGATATCTTCTCCAGGATCTGTGAGAAAAGCGATCATGTCCTAATCATCTTTACACCCTCCAGCTCCTGGTACAGTGTTTGCTTATAGTAAATAACTAATGGCTGTTGGCTTAAATAATAGTTAACATTAACTGAATGCTTCCCGTGTGCCTGCTTCTGAACACATGTTCTCATTGAATCCCTGCCACAACCCTGTAAGGTGGGTTGTTACTAGCGTGACAGAGCCAGGACTGGAATCCAGACCTGTTTAACTTTGAAGTTTTTGGTTTTATTTATGGGCTTTGTTTGAAAAGGGGAGCAAAAGCCTTCCTTGGAGCCAAAAGCAGCCCAGCCTGCTCTTAACAGCAGTCAAGTCCCCCCAACTACCAAGCATATAAAGAAAAGGCCTAGGTGCCTCTTGTTAACATTATCACCCAGTGCAAAGCATCCTGTCCGGTCATAAATACATTGTTTCAATGAATGAATGAATGAATCCATTGAAATAAATTGTCTGATCATGTTTACTCATACTTAAATTTCTCAGTGGCCTTCCATTATCCCTATGATAAAAGCTATAGAATTTAACCTGGCCAGAAGGCCCAGTGTGACCTGGGCTCTGATACCCTCACCACCGCCTCTCCTCCATCACTCTGCTACTGTAGCCAGTGGGTATCCTTTAGGTTTTCCCGCCAGCCTTGTCCCTTCAGGCCATATGGCCCTGCATATACCTGGACCATCCATTCCGCTCTTCACCCGGTTAATTCCTAGTCACTTTTAAGAGCTCAGTATAAAAGAAATGTCCTCAAAGAAGGCTTTGCTGATGTATCCACACACCCTCCAGTGCCCCCATCATATTCCCTCAGGGCACACTTTCAATTAAAGGACCAATTGATTAAGTGCAAAAATGATCTAAAAGCTTTGCTTAATTCAATGTTGGAAGTTAGTTGCCCAACTGGGTGACATCTGTGCATAATATGAAAGAAAAACTTCTCAACAAAGTCTCCAAAGGCCCAATACAGTCTGCAGATAAACAAAGTACCTCGTGCCTGTTGTTACCTTCTATGTGGGTCCTGAGGAGTACCACTCCCACGTTTTCCTTAAAAACTGTTAAATTCTTGAAAATGAGTTTGCTGTCAATACAAGACCTTGCCTTTTGCTTCCGTGGTTAACGAACTATTACCTCTCTCTCGGAGGTTCACTTCTAGACCTGGATGCAGCCTGCTTCTGCTCCGGCCCCAGGGCTCGCTGCGAGGGCTCGGCCCCTTTGCTCCTGTCTGGCTGTGCACCCAGAGGAGCCGCGTCCTGGGAGGAGGCAGCTGCTGTGCTCAGGGGAGTCTGCGACCGGGATCGCTCTTGGAGCCGTGCTTTCTTTTCTCTGGGCACCTCGGAACCAGCACCTGTAGCCGTATCACTTAGGGTTCCATCCTGACTGGGATGCTGAGGGCCACTTCCAAAGAACCATGCCCCAGATTTGGTTAAGATTTCTTGCTGCTTTCGACATAAATTGCATACCCACATAACCTATTTGAAGAAGAGAGAACAATATAAATTTTCTATGCTATTTGGAAACAAATTATTTTCATCAAACTGAAATATTTTTTAAGGAATAAAATGGTTGCCATCTTCATATTTACCTTTGTAAATTTTTTGTGAAAAAAAAAAATCCCTGCAGAAGTCACAGTCAAGTATACAAAATCATAGTGCTTCTGGGTAACCACAATAGTTTTCTCTGGCCATTCTAATCCTAGGATTCTGAGTTTCCTTTTACCATCTATCATCATATTTTATAAGACTAACTCTGAAGTTTCATTTAAAATATCAGTTACTATTCTAAGAGGGGTAGTTGATTAGAAAAATATTATAAGGAGCTATAGAGTTAATATTTATGTACATAAACTTCAGTGTCTCGAAGGATTTAGAAGATATCTATTTTTTCAAAAATCATTCATTATTAAAGCCAATATTAAAATATATTCCTTTGGAATGGAAAAACAAACAATAAAAGGTAGACACAAAAAAAGGTCAGGCTGTGTATTCTCTCTAGTTTATTATTAATAAGCTAACCTCAAGTGTATTTTATGCTATTAAATATAATTTTCCATGTACATATTTACTAAATCCATAAATCTGTGTCTGGGTTTATTCATATGTGACAACTCTGATATAGTTTCCACTAGGAGAGCTACTTTGGAACGGTCATTTAGAAACATATGCACTGATAAATTATAAGATGTATGACTACTTAAAATAAATCTATGTGTCTGCTCTCTTCCTGGTGACATTTAAAATGAATGTAATAATGAGGACAATGATCATACTAAAAATAATAATAACAGTGACACCTGGCAGACACAGAGCTAAGACAGGGGCCAGCAGCCCCATGAACTTCTCTTCAAGTACCGCAAGAACAGAGACTCTGCTTCTTTGTGGTGAGCGCATCTTGCCACCTCAGCTGAAAGTGCCTTTGAACCCACTTTCATTTTCCTTTGTATTTCAGAAACAACACCCCCCAGGAAAAAACTGATTAGCAAATTCTAGGGCCTTTTTTCCACAAACTGGAACATAGTCAACAGTTCCTCAAAAGTATCACATAAGGGTGAATAAATCCTAGATACGTTATGTGAGAAACAATGAGTAAAAGGAGCGGCTTTGTTTATTTGGCAAACAGAAGAAAGTGCACAACTGAAACATTCAGATAGGTAGGAGGAAAATTATAACTGTAGCCATAAAATTTGATAAAAATAAAAACTAAAGTGAGAATAAGAAAAAGGAAGTAATATATTTTTAAAGTAGAAAATATTACAGATAAACTGTTAAGAACTGCTGCTTTCTAAGCAAGGAAACTCAAAGGACTTCATAATACAGGGTGGGGAAAAAGTAGATTTACAGTTGTTTATATGAAAAATAATACAATAATAAATAATAATACAAGAATAAATTGTGTTTCCTGTAGTCACAACTGAAAACCTACTTTTGCCCCACCCCATGTGGGGAAAAATAAGACTTAGAGATATTTGCAAAAAATGTGGAATATTGTTAAAATTTAATTCATTCCTCTACATTTCCTCAAATCATAGAATGAACTAGGTTCACAAAAGTAGTTAGACATAACATCTACATATTGTCTTACAACTGAGATCACAGAATTCTTGTTTACTAAGATGTGAAACAAGGTGAACAAAATAAAGGATCTGTGTAATGTATCTTCAATTTCCAATAAGGCTATATTACGCTTAAGGTATCACCGTCTCGTTATGTCATGAATAAGATCCCTCAGAAGTCCTGATGGGTTGTACATGGACATATTAAAGATAACATCATAGCGGGCCATGTCCCAGCACCGTGACTTCCATGCACAGTGACATTGATTCTCCTTTGCCTAGACCCTAGATGGGGACAAGTGAGGTGTTTCCTCATTAGTTGCCTCTTTAGCTGACGTGGCAGTGATGAGCAGGTCTGAAACCATACCATGTGTAGTAAGTCCTCACTCTAACACTGTCGACAGGTTCTGCAACTTTAAGTGAAACAACATGTAACAACCAAATTTACCATAGGCTAATTGATATTAAGAACAGTTAAGTTCCTATGGTATCTCATTGATGTTATAAAGAAATTACACCTAATAAATAACATTCGAGGACATGCAGTAGTTAAGGAAATTGATATGAAACATTGGCTGTTTCACATTGACTAAGTAGACATTAAATTTGTATTTATAAGAAAAATATTATTTGTGATATAAATTAAGTCCTTTTCTACAAAAATATTAAGGCATCCTTAGTATAAACTTATAAATTTCCTTTAAAACTATACAAAAAGCAAAATTTACAATTAATAGAAAAATTCAAAAATGGAGTTAGATAGAAAGAGGCAGAAAGAAGCATAATAATACTGATTAAAAGAAGAGCAAAGGAGACTGTTCACTTCATAGTACATCTTTAAATTTTCTATAAAATTCTTATCTTGATTGCTTCACATTTTTAAGTGTTATAAAAATGGGCCAGTGAGAAATAATTGCCAGATATAGAAAAGTTCCAAATTTTAAATATGTGCAGAATTGCTAGAGGATTGGTAAAAATAAAGAAGATATAGTTTATTATTAATTACATTTAAATTTAACAATTCATTTAATATTATTTTAAATTTATTTAAAAAGTTATAGTTTATGGATAAGTAGAAACAGCTACTTTAATATTTTCAAACTATTATTTATTCATTTATGTCTGTGATGTTTTTATCTAATTTTGTCTATTTTTAACACCTGGGAATATTTTTTAATTCCAAATATTTTTCCTATATCTTATTTTCCGGTGCACTGCAATATTTTTAGATTCATATTTCAAAATTAATTATGTGTGGTCAATCTATCCTCCAATTTGAAAACAAAATTAACTATAAAAAGTCAACATATTTTATTAAAATACTACTGACCGATCTCAGTTATTAGTTATATAAATTATTCTTGCCACAAAGTTTACAAATAAAAAATAAATTGCTTATTTTTTATTTACAAATAAAAAATAAATTGCTTATTGCTTCTAAAGAAAATAGAATAGAATATTTTTCATACCTTTCAACATAGTTCATATTAAACATCACAGGCATATATAAAAATGAGCCAAACAGTTACTAAGAAGCAATACAGTTATACATGTTTAAAGATTCTCTTTTTAAATCTAATACTATGTATTATTATGCTTGCCTGGAACTATATAACTAATTCTTAACTTTCTTAACTAATTTTTTTTTAAAACAGAAGACAATTATTTTTACCAAAAAAAATGCTACACACACACATCAATGTTTTAGAGATTGCACGATGCAGGATTATACTCTGATTATGTACCCCAGGATGTGTTCCATATTAATCTAAAGCAGGCTTGTGTAATAACTTAGCTTAATAATTTACAGATGTTAAGCAGCCAAATAAATACAAACTCAAATGAAATATTGTGATGCAACATGGCTTCTGAAAGTCCATGCCATACATCATACACCAGAAATATGAAGGATGCCTGAAAATTTTATTTTGACCTTTTGATCTAACAGCATTTTAAATTCCATCTTCCCACTTAATGAATACCTAAGAAATATAGTACTGTTTTATAAATCCCCCATAAATAGTTCAGCCAGAGAAATAATGATTATAACACTCCCTACTACATATCTATATCTATATCTATTGAAAGAGAGAGAGAGAGAATAAATATGAACTCTATGGATAAAATCATGAGTTTGGAGGAAAAAAATCACATAGAGAAAGAAATGCTTTACACTTGCCTTCCCATGAAATGTTTACAGAACCAGGAACACAGAACAGAAGAAGTGTGCCTTGTATTTACTCTAAATGACATTTATTACTGAGATGAATTGACAAAGAGGTACAGTACTCTTACATTAACAATGTCTTGCTTAAAATAATCCATTTGAGGTATTTAGTATTATCACATAAAGAATAAATATAAACATGAAGGGTTTTAAAAAACGAAAGATAACCTCTGTTTAAATTTTCATTCCACATTTTAGATACAAATTTTAACACTAACTTTTGTTTAAAACAGTACTTTATTCAAAAATTGTTATGCTACCATTTTGTGCCACTTCAGGTAATTTGAATTTTTTAAAGATTTTTATTTATTAATTTCTAGATAGACAGGAAGGGAGGGAGAAAGAAAGGGAAGTATCAATGTGTGGTTGCCTCTTGTGCTCCCCCAACTGGGGACCTGGCCTGCAACCCAGGCGCGTGCTCTGACTGGGAATCGATCCGATGACCCCTTGGTTCGCAGGCTGGCACTCAATCTACTGAGCAGCACCAACCAATGGACACCCTGAATTTCCTTTAAAAATTCAAATTACCACAACTGGCACAAGAAGAATTAGAAAATCCAAATAGCCTCAAACTAGTAAAGAGGAGAGTAATGGGGGGGAAATGGGTACAACAGTAATTGAACAATAAAAAAAATTTTTAATAAGGCAAAAATAAGTTGATTTCATAATTAAAAGATAACTTATAATGAAAATTCTAGAACCAGCTATCTTCACTGGAAAATTGTTTTAAACATATCTAAAGAGTAAATTATACAAATCTTACATTTTTTATTAAAATAGTTCAAAGAACTACTTCCATTTCTTAACTACTTCCATTTCTTAACTCATTTTATCAAGTCAGCATTCCCCTCATACTAAACTCCTGATACAAGGAGTCCTGTAAAAAAATAAAATAAAATAAAAACCCTATATCCCACTTACAAACAATTACATGTCATTTAATTAGAAAACGTAGCAGAAATGGATAAATTCTTAGAAACATACAACCTTCCAAGACTGGATCAGAAGAAACAGAATATCTGAGCTGACTGATTACTCGTAAGGAGATTGAATCAATAACCAAAAACTTTCCAACAAACAAAAGCACAGGACCAGACAACTTTATAAAGTTGATAAATTATAACAAATATTCAAAGAACGTTTAATATAAATCCTCAAACTCTTCCAAAGAGTAGAAGAGGATAAAACGCTTCCAAACTCAGGAGGCCAGCATTTCACATACCAAAACCCGTCAAGACACCACAAGAAAATAAAATTACAGGCCAATATTCCTGATGAAAATGGGTATAAAAATCTTCAACAAAACATTAAGAAACTGAATTCAGTAATATACTAAAAGGACCATACACTATGATTGAGTAGGATTTATTCCAGGGATGCAATGATTCAACATCTGCAAATCAGTCAGAGTGATACACCACATAAACAAAATGATGGATAAAAATCATATGATCATCCTAATATAGAGAGAAAAACATTTGACAGAATTCAACAACCATTTAGGACAAAAACTCCCAACAACATGGGTATAGAGGGAACTTACCTCAACATAATAAAATCCATATAGGATAAGCCCACAGCTAACATCATACTTAATGGTGAAAAGGATGTCCACTCTTGCCACTTTTACTCAACACAGTATTGGAAGTTCAAGCCAGAGCAATTAGGCAAGAAAAATAAATGAAAAAGCATCCAAATTGGAAAGAAAAACTTAAAAGTGTCACTATTGGAAATGGCATGATATTATATATAGAAATCCTTAAAGACTCCACCAAAAGTTGTTAGAACGAATAAACAAATTCAGTAAAGTTGCAGAATACAAAATCAATACACAAAACTCTTATTGTTGCATGCACTAATAACAAACAGTAATAAACATAAATTAAAAAAAACAAATCCATTCACAATTACATCAAAAAGAATAAAATACCTGGGAATAAATTTAACCAAGGAGGTGAACAAAGTGTACAATGAAAACTGTACATTAATGAAAGAAATTGAAAAAGATACAAATACATATTTTATGCTCATGGATTGCAGAATCTAATATTGGAAAAATGTCCATGCTACTCAAAGCAATCCATATCAAAAGTCTAATGACATTTTCAAAGAAATAGAATAAACAATTCTAAAATTTGTATAAAACCACAAAATTCCCCAAATAGCTTAAGTGATCTTGAGGAAAAAAAAAAAGATTGGAGGAATCATACTCCCAAATTTCAAACAAACTATAAAATCAAAACAGTATGGTATTGGCATAAAAACAGACACATCGAACAATTGAACAGTATAGAGAACGCAGAAATAACAAAATATATAGAGTCCATTACTATACAACAAAGGAGCCAAGAAAACACAATCTCTTCAAAAAATGCATGTGAGGAAAACTGGACAGGTGCATGCAAAAGAATAAAACTGGACCACTGTCTTAAACCAAACACAAAAATTAACTCAACATGGATTAATGACTTGAATGTAAAACCTGAAACCATAAAAGTCCTGGAAGAAAACAAAGGCACTTAGTTCCTTGCCATCAGTGATGATTTTTATTTTTTTATCAGACACCAAAATCAAAGGCAACCTACTGAATGGAAGGCAATATCTGTAAATTACATATCTGAAAGGGGTTAATATTTGAAGTACATAAAACCTCATATAAGTAAAAAAATAAACAATCTGATTAAAAAATGGGCAGAAGATCCCAACAGATATTTTTCCAAAGAAGACATACAAATTGCCAACAGGTACATAAAAAGATGCTCAGCATCACTAATCATCAGGGAAATCCCAATCAAAACCAAAATGAGTTGTCACCTCACACCTGTTAGAATAGCCATTATCAAAAAGGAAGAAATAAGTGTTGGCAAGGATAGGAAAAAAGGGAACCCTTGTATGTTGCTGGTGGGAATGTAAATTGTTGCAGTGACCCTGGAAAATGCTATGGAGGTTCCTCAAAATACTGAAAACAAAATTACCATATGATTAAGAAATTTCATTTCTGGGTATTTATTTGAAGAAAAAACACTAACTAAAAATGATATATGCACTCCCTTGTACACAGCAGCATTATTTACAATAGCTAAGATTTAAAAACAACATAACTATCCATTGATGGATGAATGAATAAAGAAAATGTGGTGTATATATATAGACACATATAAAACATTCATCTGAGATATATGATATATTTATATGATATATATGTGTCAGTAGAACAATGTACAATTGCATTCAACACTGTACAATGGGAAATAGGCAAAATCCTGTGTCCATCAGTAAGGTTTCAACATAATGCCTCTCTCTCTGTGCCCTCAGAATCATAATCTAAGACCACAGATGCTGTGAAACTCTGTCCATTTCTACCATTGTTGGCAGCCTCTTGACTCCATCAAGTTTTCCTCCTCTCTGAAACTGGCCACTCTTCTCAAACACCAGAGCCACGTGGTTGAGATATTGTCAACCTAGTAATTTGGTTTTGAATCCCTTTCTGATGCTAGATCCCAAGAAGCAGTAAAACTGATCATCTTTCCCCCAAAACTATGAACGGTATTCTGTTTTGATTTGCCTTATTAATTGAAAGGGAAACAGGACTAACCCCATACCCCAGCTTTCTAAAATGTCTTTCTTTCTCCAAGCAACCACTGCCAACCAGATACCTAAAAATAAACTATATATCTTTCTCTCCTAGTTTTTAGGAAGAAAACATTATATTCAAGAGCATTTTATGACTGTGCATGCTAAAAAGAAATTGGAACGACTTTTATTAAAAAGAAAAAAAAAGAAAACATAGAAACACCAATCACTATTGACACTGTATTGTGGACACATAATCACAGTCATCATAGAAGCTTGAAAAACTAGCTTGCTTAATAAAACTGTGCCATGCAGGAAGCTTTTAGCATAAAGTACCCCATTTCCAATACATTCACATTGGCCTAGTTTTCAGCATGTACTGTATTTCTGACCCCCACCCTCGATTTGTATGTGTTACAGCTGGTGGCAATGTTTACCAAAAAATGTCATCTGGTTTCAAGGTTTTATAAAGTTTTTATAAAGTGTTCTCCTGCTGTTTATTTCACACCTGTTAACATAATCCTTCCTTTCTGATGCTCTGTTTAGTTACCTTGGAAGTGATATCATAACACAGCAGAAACACCTGTCATTGCAAAATGATTCCTGCTTAATTTTAAGCTAGAGGTAACCTCATTTCTGTAAGCGTAATGGAAAAATGTTACTTGACACAGGTTTCATACTGAGAAAAGTCAGCAACCACTTGTGAAAACAATCTTTTTCCTATTATTATATATTATTTAGAGATAAGTTCTGATGGATTTTTGAAATAAATACGAATGGTAATCTACTTTTGTCAGGGCATGGCAGGGTGTCATATTATGAACGAGGGGTTTACAGTCTAGCCTGGTAAAAAACACACTGATTACTTTTATTGTTCCACTACTTTCTGTCAGAATATCACTTTAAAATAACAAAATATTTCAGGTTTTGTTTCAGGGAGTGACAAACGTTGTTTCATTTAAAGTGGTACAGTGACAAAAAAGTCTTTAGAGTTAGGCATACCTGATTTATTGCTTTTTGTAATACAGTATGTCAGCCAATTTACCTTTCTAGGCTTAAGTTCCTCCTGTGTAAACTGAGGACAATAAAACTTGCTACTTTTTTTTTTGTCTGAAAGAGATAATTCATGTAAAGAACATGCTTGATATTTAGAGGGATGCTGAGTTAATTTCCCCTCACAAACTCAGTTTACAAATTTTAAAATTATGATTCTTCTAAGATAAAAAAACAAAAAATAAATTAAGATCCACTAAAAAAGGAAAATGCAGAATTTCATAATTGGTTTGAAAGCATGGTATACAATATTTTATCAAAAGAATGCAAATAATAAATTTTTATTTCTAAAACATTAGAACTTGAAAGAAGTAAAATTTATGAGTCACCTAATTCAATACCATCACCTCCCAGGAAATGCATTAACTTCATTTAAATTACTCTCCTCCCCACAACACATTTGATTAATGCTGAGTTGAGGTTAAGCAGATCACTTTAAATCAAGCCTATTGATTTATCCTTTTTAAAATTTTTTTGTATTTACTGATTTTATACAGAGAAGAAGATGAGAGGAAGGGAGAGAGAGGGAGGGAGAAGGAGGGAAAGGATGGGGGGGAGGGGGAGGGGGAGAGAGGGAAGGGGGGGAGAGAGAGAAAGAGAGAGAGAGAGAGAGAGAGAGAGAGAGAGA